>JAPMOQ010035485.1:0-41131 GCA_026543055.1 Argiope trifasciata | reverse complement strand
ACACACACACACACACACACACACACACACACACACACACACACACATATATATAATATTGCTGTTTATAGGTAAAAAATGTTATAAATAAATAACTATAATCACAATGTAGATTACCGTGAAAAAAATTTAAAAGCATTTCTACTAACATGTTTGATTACTTTTTAAAGCTGGTAAATGCCACCTCCGTATCCTATTTCTGTAAAGTAAATTAAATTAAAATATCTTTATGAAATATGTGTGGTAAATAAACTGAAATAAATAAATAAATGAATTAGATAAATATAACAAAATTAAAGTTGCTTCTACATTTTGTTCAAACTGTTTTCTTCTAAATGGCGTTTGCCTTGAACATAAGTCTTTTGCAACCTGTGCATTTGTTAAATAATTCAGCATTAAATTTAATATCAATCTTATTTATCTATAAACTGCACAACAATAGGTGATTGATCAAGTAACTGTTCATTTCACTGACGTTATTTATTTTATGTTTATACATCTACAAAAGGCATAAATACACTATCCGCTTCTGTGCTTCAAAACTCTAATGTTTATGTTATGTTAGTGAAATATTCTGAAATATATTTGAAGTACAAACAATAATATTCCAGAATTGGATAGATAAATATCTGCCCACTGAGTAAAATCTACTATTGTCTTGAAACAATAAAGGGTGCATTGAATGTTGTATTTAATTTCTATTCTGGTGATATTTGCTTTAGACAGTGCTTTAGATATTCGTTATCTGACTTTGATTGCACACGCTTTGCCTTTATTTTAGTAGGAAGTAATTATTTTGGATTAAATGAATATTTAGGTGGCACGGTTTGCATATCAGTAACCGTTTTATCCGTGATGTGGTTTTAGAGAGGTTATCACTGCAATTGCGAGAATTTAATCTAGAATTGTCACAATTCCATTTAAAGTAAATGAAACTATGTTGACAAAATTACTTTTTCAAGATTTATTTTTGAGTTGAAGTGATAAACAGCATAATATAAAGATACAGATTCCAAGTCACGTGCAAGGCTTAGTTTCTAATGTTTTTATTATATCAGCTTCTATTTATATCCCTGAGTATTCAGTTTTTCTATGAATCCATGTTTTTATGTTTAAAAAAAACTCACTTATCACTGCAACTATGAAAATTTAATCTAGAGTTGTTACAGTTTCCATTAAAGTAAACGAAACTGTTAATGAAATTACTTTTTAATGATTTATTTTTGAGCTGAAGTGATAGACATCATAATATGAAGATGTAGACTGAAAGTCACGTGAAAGGGCTTTGCTTTGTTTCTAGTGTTTCAGATTCTATTTATAACCCTGAGTGCTCAGTTTTTCTCTGAATCCATGTTTTTATGGATTTTATGGACTCTATTTTAAATTTTAAAAAGTAATTAATAACCAATATGAATATTCTTAATATAATAACAAAACAAAATATCACTTAAAGAGAGAAACCTTTTCATATTTTCTCATTTTCTTGTCAACTGCTTTGTAAGCTATCTAAGTATAAAAATTAAAATCCATTGTATGCATGAAAGATTGGAGAGGAAGGGTAGGGTTACCAATTAAGGTGTCATCTTCGTGATCTCACAACGGTTCAAAATTTCGTGGCTGTCCCCAAATAGCAATGGTGTTGCTTTAAAGCGGGACTTTAATATAAATATACTAAACAGAAAAAAGTCAGTTTCAATAAAACCGAGTTTGTCCATACTATGTTGGACTTTCTTTTTCCTCAAAAGCCTTACGACAGCAAATACACTAAGCTTTGATTTTGATGCATCACATAATCGATCTCTTTGGTCATGTGGACCTTCAACATTTTATCATGTTGTTCAGAAGCTTCATTTAAAGGAAATACACTACCGGATACATCCATGTTGACCTCCAACATGTTATGTTCTTCAGATGCGTGATGTATAATATACGCACAACCCAATTCAATTCTGCTGACATTCAAAATTTCATCATGTTCTTCAGAAGCATCAAATAAAGGAAATACACAACCAGATCCATTCATGTTGACCTTCAACATGTTATGTTCTTCAGATGCATCACGTAAAGTAAACGCACAACTCGATTCATCTCTGCTGACATTCAATACTTTATCATGTTCTTCAGATGTGTCGTATGAAGAAAACCCGCAACCAAATTCATTCATAATGGCCTTCTACAATTTATCATGTTATTAGATATGTCATATAAAGAAAATGCACAACCAAGTTAATTCTACTGCTATGGTTATTCTTTATATGAATTTTCCATTTACCTATACACTTACCCTGAATTTGATTTGCTGTTGATATACTTGGCAGAAATTGGTCTTTTCCAATTGGTTTTCTTTTACTTTTTTGCCTCCCTAAAGAATCTAAGAAATTCTTCATGATGAGAGACAGAGCATCAAAAAGAAATTTGGGAAAGTGGGGATTTTTTCGAGGAATTTATCTTCCTCATCAACGTTCAATAACGTCTAGTTTCCTTTTCTTCTTCGAATGCAGACACTTAGCTTTCTTCTTAAAGACTCTTCGAAGGATATTGCAAGTTTGAAATGTTTTTTCTACTGGACATTTCCTTTTTAATCAAAGAGATCCAACAAATTGCAACTTTGTATCATCCTAGTTCTGATTACTGCGATTTCTGAACTTATGCATCAGAAATACTAATAAAAAATCGGATAAAGATAGATTTGAAAAAAAAAAAAATACAGAAGTGTTTGAAAAAATTAGATTGAAAAATTACTTCATTTTACCCATATTCCTGATGCAATTTTCTTAACTTACGTATTAAACTGAAACGTAAAATAAATTTAAAACTATATTACATTTGGACATTTTGAAATGAAATTACTTGCTTGTTAAATCAAAATAAGCTGTTCTATTACGTTTAAAAAAAATTGGTCATTCGGTTCTTAGATATTTAAAAATGTTATACGTTGAAATGGAGGTTCAAAAACAACTTTTCAAATTAGCTCCTATTAAAATTAGTAAACAATTTTATAATTGGTTCAATTCAATTTTATGCAATTTCAATTTTAGTGACAAAATGGCAAAGTTAATTTTAACAATCTGAATCGTTACCTTCTTGTGTATGTCTTGTTTGAAGCACGAATCCATCGAAGAACCACCGTGTAAGCGAATTTGGTGCACATTAAGTCAGTTCGGGTCAAACGTCCTTCCGCTGGTGATTTTTGGAAGTTTTGGGGGGGGGGGGGGGGTTGCAAGCTCAAATTTCGTCCTCGTTATCTGACCGTAGTTTAAAATCACTAGGTCAGTCGCAGTGTTGCTTTAAAACGGTACGTTAATATAACTAAACTAAATTTTAGGTATATCGACCGCAAACTGGTAAATAGATTTATAGATGTTCAAATCGACGGTAGATGTGGTTTAAATTTGGTTCGAATTTACACTTAAGTTGCAAGTATACAAAATCAATTCGCTTAATTTTTATATGTTATTAGGCTTTACTCTTCATACGTATTGCTGCTCTCAAATAGAGAGTTGGATATACTTCTGATGCTTACATTTAACTGAAAAATTAGTTAAAAAATATATAACATTTATGCAAAT
This sequence comes from Argiope trifasciata, assembly GCA_026543055.1. Classification (NCBI taxonomy): domain Eukaryota; kingdom Metazoa; phylum Arthropoda; class Arachnida; order Araneae; family Araneidae; genus Argiope; species Argiope trifasciata. Next base: position 37,562 of record JAPMOQ010035485.1, on the reverse strand, counting down.
ACTTTATAATTAATTTCAATTCTAGTTCATCATGTTTTTGAGTTTTAGAAATTAAAAAACGAAGTAAAATTTAAAAAAACAAAACAAATGTAATTCTAAGAAATGAGTGCTTAAGTATCTTAAAGTTTGAAATCATCATCAAAATGTATTCTGATGATTATTATTTGTAAGTCAAAAGTGGCGTTACACCGGTAAAAAACTTATTATCAAAATTTAAAAAAAATAGTTTAAATAAATAATAATAAAGGTTAGCTATCCAAAAACATCTGTGTAGTATTGAGATTCGATCTTAGGACCTTATAGTCTGTAGCCATGTAAAATAACCTCTGGACAAAAGCGTACTCTCCGGTCTGGAAGTTATTGTGTCACTTATGAACTTACACCAAATTACTCTCCCTCCAGTGCGTTGAAGTGTGATGAACGATGTTATCGCACCAACTGTTTTTGGCGGGAGATAAACATTTTTAATCGGGCCAAGTTTTATAGCGGGCAACGAAAATTTTTGTCGCCCCAAGCGTATGGCGATTTTTGCTACTGGTAGAGGGTGATACAAAGGTTGCTTTTCTAAGTTCAGAACTAGGGGCACCAATATGCATTCTTGAATTCGAACTCAGGACCTTTTGGTAAGTAGCCGTGTTGCATAACCCCTAGACAAAAGGTTGCACTTCGGTCGGGAAGTTATTATGTGATTTATGAGCTTACCACAACAAATCATTCATATATCTGTGTGCGAAAAACCAAAAACAGCAAATAAAAATTAGTAGACATTAAAAAAATAGAGATGGTCTAATTGGCTCAAGCAGAAGAGCCTACATAACATTTCATATAAACAGTATCTTTGTAACAATTAGTAAATATTAAATAATTAGTAAATAATAAAATTTACAAAAATAGGCAGCTTAAACTTTGAAAACAGAAAAATATAATTAAACAATTTAAAAAAATAATGCAACAGAAAAATAAAATAAACGAATGGCTCAGTCTAAGGTAGAGTTCATGATGAGGGCCAGACAGAGTTGATTTTGTATTCTTTTTTTTTCTTATCCTCACAAGATAGTGTCCACTTTTTCAGTGTTTGACAAACTAGGAGAAAGAATTATTTAATTTGGAAAATCCATGAGAAAAGCATTTATAAATTTGAAACTGAAAAGATTACAATACATTAGCAGTGTGTATTTCATGTACGAGAAAGTAAACTATAAATATACGCCAGAAATTTTCGGTGTATCGTTTGTGTCGTAAAATTGGTGTTCACATATAAAAAAAGAATAAAATATGCACTTTTCTCATAGTGTAGAAAGTGTATTAGCTAAAGATTCTTATGCGTATGGTTTACATTTGAGGACATAAATGTTATTGAATTAGATATATCTGTATAAAAATATTGTCTTTGATACGCTTGAAAGCTCCGTTATGTTACAATGCAACATTTCACTTGAGAATACTCGCATTTTTGGTATAAAAAGCACTCGACCAATTGGAGTAAAACAATAACAGATTATAGCATGCGTGTGTTCCCTTTTTCTTTTTTTTTCTATTCGAGTTTTTCATTTCTTTAGAGTTGTGTAAAAACTATCAGAATTTTTCTCTTGGAAAAGAAATGAGAATTGATGTTTTTCTTGTTCATGCCACAAAAAAAGAGCATAAAAATGGTTTATGTTTTCTCTTTCGCTTCAAAAATAAAGTGTTGAGATAGAACCATTTGTTTCAATTACTAAAAAATTCAATGCTTCAAGTAATATTTTTTCGTTGATGTATGTTTTCTAAAATATGTATTCAGTTTAAAAAAAAAGAAAGATTAAAAAGAATGAAGCTGTTATTACTAAGCTAAAAAAGCTCTTAAAATCAAAACTACTTGATGAAGAAATTATTTTCAATTTAAACGGGGTATAACAAGTAGTGTTAAAAAGGCTGTGAGGAAAAAAAAATACTTAACTCGGTTCTTAGTCTTGCTGTTTTCATTGTAACTAACTACTTCTCATTTGAAAAGTGAACTATGCAATTAGGAATTACAATGTGTTTAGGTTTCTGGGCATTTTGATATGTGATTAGCGTGAGTTCATAATATCTACTGGTAATAATTTCATAATATATGTACGCATCAAAGATGAACGTCTGTTTTTCTGTGAGTTGGTTGGTTGGTACTCCACAAGACCGAACGTTTGACTTTTAAATACAAATCTTGGTACTTATGTACTTTGAAAGTTGTAAATATGCTTTGCGGGGCGATATTTTTCATAATTATTGATTAAAACTTAGTGAACATCAAAATGTTCACAGGAAAACTTTTGGATGTTTATATATTTGTAAATCTTTTTACATCAATATATCCATTACTGTGATAATTTGATAATCATTAATTTCTAAATATATGTATGTTTATTGATTCAAGATATTGATAATATATTCATTGTTGCGATCATTAATTTTAAATTGTTTTAATTTCTGCAGGTACATTTCATTCTTCTATTGTTCGCTTTTTTTTTCAAATTAAAGAAACTTTAAATTTAAGAAGGCTTAGTTATTTTTTTCACTACTTTGACAATTATACCTGACCCTCCACTTAAAAAATAAGCAATTGTGAAGATGAATTTCAGAAGTTCTATCACTTTGTAACAGTTTTATACTGTCTCAATTCTAGGTCTGTTATTTGCTATATTTTTAATTCCATAATCTTTATGTTGAAATAACAATTTCTTACAAATCTTATATTTAATTTTTGTTGAATAATCCTTTATATCATTTAAATAAATCATGTAATATATTCTATATTCTATTCAAACTTTTAATATTGAATATTTGTTTTGTCCGTTCCTTTATTTATTTTTGAGAGCATTGCTATTCAACAACAAACTTATTGAATTTGTTGATTAATAATTTCCCTTTTGAAAATTTTAGATGAATCAAATGGAAATTTAGAGAAGAATACAGCAATGCAATTCACTGTATATGGTATATAGCTGTTAAAGATACTTTTGTGCTATCACGGTCATATTAGAGACGATGAATTAAATTCCGTGTCTCTAATATTAAAATTCAGAATTCAGCGTTCTAGAACCTTGTTAAATCAAGGTTGTCATTTTTTTATCATGAAAGTTTGCATGACTACGGTAGTACGTAAATACCTTTTAAAATTGAAATCATTATTACTTGAAATTAAACCATAGTCAAGAAAACAGATGAAACCAGTCTCTTATATTTTTATTTTTATTTCCCATATTACCTCCAACAATTTTTGTGACACTGTTGGCGCTAGAATGTTTATTCTCTCTTCTGTTACTGAAGGTTCACATTTCAAGGTAAAAAAACTATTTGAAAAAAATGAATGTCAGCAGTGTCAAATGCGAAAAGTTGTCAGAGATGTTTATAAAATCATCACTGATTCCTTACTAGTGGTGACATAATTCAACTTTACCCCATTAATTGAGGCCCAAAGATGTGTCCAAATATTGTTTTTATTTTTATTTCCCATACTTCCTCTAATAATAGTTTTTGTGGCAAACTGTTGGTGCTAGGATATTTCTTTCTCTTCTGTTACTGAAGGTTCACATTTCAAGGTAAAAAACTATTTGAGAAAAATGAATGTTAGCAGTGTCAAATGCGAAAAGTTGCCAGAGGTGTTTATAAAATCATCAATGATCCCTTACTAGTGTTGACATAATTCAACTTCACCCTATTAATCGAGGCACAAGGAATAAATTCAGCCATGCTCCGATGTGTCCAAATATTGTCAAATGACCAGCATTCGATGCTTTGACGTTTTAGAGATGATATTCCTTAACAAAAGCACGCACTTCTCAAACATGAAAAATTGTCTTTTTACGTGGAATGGTTCCAAGTATTCGGATATCCTGTGATGAATGGATGAATTGCTGGTTGTTACAATTCTGCACCATTCACAGAAACCTAAAATTGTTGCAACATCTAAACTTTTTAGTACAGATTTTGAACATATTTAGACGTTGATTTAGAGATTTTACAGTGTTATATAATCATCATTAAGAAAGTGTTCTTTTAAAAGCTGATAAATTTAGTTTTACAATTCAACCCTATTTGAGTTCATTAGGCTAATATTAAATGATTTGTTTATTTTACAATTTCTGTTAGTACTTTGTAAATATATTCATTTATTTATCATTATTTATGTATGTTTTGACTCTCTCTAAAGAGTAAATATTTGGCTAAATGCTGCCATTGCTTCAAAGTATATGCGCACCAGTTTTGGTATATATTTTGTGAGAATGGAACAATTATTATTAAAAATGATTAGAAAGTAATAGTTTTCTTGATTTATTAAAACATTATCCCGGAAATATTATAGCGTATTACTAATTTCTGCATTAATTTTAAATTGAAAAAATATATATTCAACGAATCAATCTCTTTGCCTCCATTTAACAAAAATAGTTAGGAAATGTTTTAAAATATATTTTTATTTCTAACTATTTATTTCTGTTTATAACAAAGAAGTTTGGCTAAATACAGAATGGCTTGGTGATAAAATCTCAGTTTTGTAAACGAAAATTTCTGTTTCGTAACCCAATTCCCTCAAATAACCATCGCCTAAGTAGTTTGTTGCACTTTAAATCTATCTGACCTTATGTTCAATTTGATGGCGTGGTGTGGAAACCTGTAGAAGGCGGTATCCGCTCAGGTGTCATTCTCTTCATTTGACCGCTGATCAAGATTAAAATTTCTTGTAAAATAGCCCAAGTGTTAATTTAAAATGTTACGTTAATGTAACTAAAACTAAACAGCTTGATTTATTACGTCAGAACCGAATTTTTGTTTTAATTTTCACATGCAATTAACTTTTTACAATGCTATTTAATTCCTTATACTGTTTAAATCTTATAAATTGTCATTCACTTTAAATAAATTAGCATTTTTATTGTTTACTACTTATTTTAAACATTTTATTTTATATTCTTGCAACTATTCATTTACTGAATTTTTAAAGGGAATTCTGCTCTGCTTTACCAAATGGATGGCGCAATTTGGTCAAAAATGGCGCTTGAAATGAATCAATTAAAAGGGTTCAATTTTATGCTGTGACATTAAAAAAACAGCTATTTATTTAAATTAATTGAAGAAACGCTGCCACGCAGTTAAGAATTTTGCTGTCTGTCTGTAAAATTTTGAATCACACTGCCCTTTGTATGGGAAAAAACATTTACATGAAAAATTAACATTTATTGTTTTAAAAGAACGAATGTGTTGAACGAGTATTGTAATAAATCAAAAGTTGCGTATTTTGAAACTAATATTATCATTTGGCAAGTTTTGAAAAAGAAATGAAGAAATTATAATTGAACTATAGAAAAATAACTTTCATAAGCAATTATTAATAAACTATAAAAATGTGTGTGTGTTTGGAAATAACAGGTTTGTAATTTCTTTTTTGACCTTGATATAATCACGAAAATCCCATGAAAAATATGTCGCAAATTAACACTATATCAAATTAATTAATTCTAAGCAACTCAGGCGAAGAACTAATCTCGCTGCCTGAGGAGATCAGAGTTTATACTTTTACTAAAAAATCTATAAGTATAAAGAGGACTATAGACATTTTTGGAAAATTCTAGTATATAAACAAATGAATAACGATAAATTCAATTAGATGTACGACTTGACTGGGATTTAGACTCAAGACCTTGTGATTTGAAAATGCTTGTTTTACACCTGAGGCGAGCTATGTGCAGATCTTCCTTTTGCGATAATATAATAAAAAAGAAAACTATGATATATTTTATTATTCAAGAATTCATTTATATTTATTAATTGGCAATTATTAGAAAAAATCATGTTCCGAATTGATTGCATTAAGTGACAGCTACATTATTTAACTGGCATTTTTTTTTTTTTTTAATATTTAGCTGACGGATAAATTTATCAACAGCAGAATTTATCTGAACTTGAATATAAAGTAAAAATCGATATCCAAAAACCTCATACCATATCACCCATATATATTTTTAAGTTATATTAATACCAATCATTCAAATATATGTGCATTTTTTTTCAAACTTTAAATAGTCTAAAATGTGAATATTTTGAAACATTTTGCGATTCACTTGTCTTTTTTTGTTATTATTGTGTGAAAAAAGGATGCGTATTTTTAAAGTTTTCGAAGCCTGCAAATGTGAAGAATTGGCGATTAATCGCTTTTGAAGCATCCATTTTTCGCCATTAGTGTTAACAGAAAATAAAGCAGAAGATTTTCACATTTGTTGACTTATCGCCATCTATAAAGTTACACCTAGATATCCAAATCATTCTGTAATTCTTATGAATTGTTTTAATTTAATTCATTAACCAGTTTAAACCGGTTTGAAATAATCAAGAAGCCATTAAATTACGCATGCGTCGGTACTTAAAAAGACAATGCCCCCCCCCCCCATTTCAAAATCAACAGAATTCCAAAATGTTGTTTGCCATGTAGAAAAATTGAAAAAAAAAAAATCAAAAAATATATCATTAAATTATATATAATGTAAAAAGGATAGAGACCGATGGAGATGTCAAGTAATTGTATCAAACCGGTTTAAACTAGTTAATGACCTATATGAATTAAAGTGAATAATGATTTAAAAAATATTTTTACATGATAACTTGAAATGTGCAATCGTTGATTTCATTTTTTATATTTTTTTCCCCTTAAACAAGAAGCAATAAAAGCTCGGGAAGAGAAATGCACATTAGGCAGTAAAGTAGATTTTTAAAAAATCTTTCCCAACAATGCAATGTGTAATTTGCCCAGAATTTTCTTTTTGAATTTCTTTATCTAATAAACGCATCGCAATTGAGTTTTTGCTGATTTTCAGCCACGAGTTAAAAATAAGAAAACAGCAACTATTTCTTTCTAAAGATTTAATCGAAATCTAATCCTAACAAAATGAAATTATCTCAAAATGTTTTCTTCTTAGCAAATATAAGTATTTTTTTCTCTCCAAAAAATAAGAATTCTGAAAAATATTACATTAGATTCACTGGTAGGGATACATTTTTTTTCAGATCTTTAACAAAGTAAAAAAAAAAAAATGAATTCATTCGTAAAATGTTCAATGTTTTTTTTTTTTTTTTTAAATAATGAATACATTTACTATTTATATATTTAGAAAAATATTCGTTGAACAAAATAGGAAATATTAGCAATTCATTACTTTCGTTCCCTCAATTATGCCGCATATAATGTTTTTGGAATTAATTTATCTACGCAGTGCAGTAAGATAAAAAAAAAATTATATAATGCATTATATTACTATATAAAATATTTTTATATAATAATACAATCTATGTTTTCAGTTTTTATGCTCTTAATTTTTCCTTTTGTATGATTGCTTTTTTATGTGAAATGATAATTTTCTGCTTGGGAAATTATAAACAAAACATACCTGAAACAATATCCGCCCTTCTCGCGTCTAATTAGTATAAGTTATTGAAATAAATTATTTCTTAAAGTATCATTAAGAAATTAAATGAAAATAATTTCAGGAATTCATAATTTAATTTACTAAAGTAAAATAATCAGCACGCAAATTTCTATTTTTTAGATAAAAATTTCAATTCAGAGTTATTATAATTTTTAATTTAAGAAATATAAAAGTTGTTGTGCAATATTTATTGTTCTCTAATTTTTGTATATTTTTATTAATTTATCGCCCTATTTATTCTATAATTTTTTAACCACCTTAGAAATTGGCTGAGAATGAGAAGTTGTTTTCAAATAAGTAGATAGTCGCTTCTTCAGAACAAGATTGCTAATTGATGCCGATCTCTAACTTAATGGCTTTTGCTTCTACTGCTGTTAACGGAGATAATTATATGTCAGTCATAGAACCCAAAAAATTTTTAATCGTGAATTCCAGAATTTCGTGTAATGTCTTGATCCTGACCATCAAATAAGAGAGTAGAATTTCAGACAATCCGTTTATGTACAGCCTTATGTGTACATAAGAACAACTTGTTATAATCTCGGTTAAAATATTTGATATTTACATCATTTGGAAGTGGATAATATTTACACGGTTAAAGGTTTATCGTGAAATAAGTTTTCCATCAATTCGGAGAAATAACACCACAATAAACTAACAGGTTGGAAGTTAACACGGCTTCTGCAATGGTAACTCTCGGGATTCACTGAATTTAAACTAATGAATAGTAACTCCATTAGTTTTGCAGTCCGCAATTAAAGAATTTTCTCCTCCTCTCTTTCAAATAAAACCTCCGCATTTTTTTTTTCTCCAATCTCTGCCTCTCATTTCACATTGGTGCATTTGAATTATCTATCGTTTAATAGTTGTTTAGCAAATTGTCACCCCTCCCTTCAATGGTTACCAATTGATCGTGGGAATGTCCGTTGATGATGCGTCCTCGTAACTGACCATTCTTAAACACACGTTAATTATAGCCTTCACAATGGGAAAAATTTAGCATCCAGACGGGTTGACACTCCTTCTCTTTGAATGTGCAATATTTTTTTTTCCTTAAATGAGGAAAACCCATGTGTGGTTCTTCACCTGGACATCATTAATGACCAGATGCGATGACCACTCAAGTAAAGAGAATCCCCATTTAGCAATCTGTAGACATTTAACAATGGAGGGTGTTAACAGCTGGCTGGAAATGTCAATTATCAGGAATGGGAAAGAGGAACGTTAGGTCTGATTGCAAAACGAGACGGACATAATTATTTATAATAATTCAGAATTCATTAACTATTTTGTTAATATTTTAGCAATTTTTAATAATATCAGTTATATTTAAGTTTTTTTAATTATTTATTATGTAAGAAATTTTAAAAGTAACATTTTGGCAATTTTTAATAATATAATCAGTTATTTTTTATTATTTAACTATTTAAGAAATAAAAAATCTTAATAATAACGTTATAAAACAAACTACACAAAAAATTACTTTCGCTTTGAATATATTGTGATGGCTATGTTGAAATGAATTTTATAGGTAGCTAAAAATGCTGATTGGATTTGAAATCAATGATTCAGACCTTGGCGATAAACTTGGCGACGAGTATTGTGACCGAATTTATAAATCTGATTATATGAGAAACTTGGCAATATGCCAATCAATACTCGAGTTACGAAATTTTTTCATGCACAATTTATACTAGCTCAGAAACTGGGAAACGCGGAGGCGCACAGACTAAAGGGATTCAATAGAATAAATAAATTCGAGAATATTCGTTCCAGACAAGTTCCAGAGTTTTAAGAATACGTTTTCTAATGTCCTTCTGTCTGTCTTTGACAAATCGAACTAAAAAATGCTTTGAGCTAGACGATAAAAATTCAGTATATGGTCTGTAACCAAATTTGCAGATTTCTATCAAATTTTCCATAGGAAAACAAATTTAAAAAAGACGATGATTCCAAAACAAAAACTTGATTTTGTGACTACAAAAGCAGTTTGTATCAAATGTTGATTACAACCGCTTTATATAAAGGTGTTTATAACACAAAATTCCTTTTTTTGTTGGGATACTATTAATTACATGGCAAGGATCAATCGCCAAAAAACAACGAAAAAAATGATGCAAAAAATTAAATTAAAATAAATTCACTCCTAAAGTGAATATTTGTTAAGAGCTCTTAAGAAATGACCTCTATGAATGAATATGCCAGAAAGTTTTGGGGTGACTACTCAGATTGATTGCTTATTGGAGTTGTTGATTATTTACTGGTTTCAATAATCCGAAAAGGTTACTTTAGAAAAGCATTCTTAAATTAGTTCTTTGAAGCTAATTTGGTTCGTAATTACTGAAATTTATTACTGCTTTTATTTACAGTCTTTGATTCACTGCTTCAACCAGTTAACAGTTTTATTTTTTTCCAGAATTCGGCCCAAAAAGTGTCACATTCATTTATTTCATTTCGTCTTCTGATACAAAACATGAAGGAGGAAAACTGCACTTTGGAAGCAATTAGAATAGAAAAAACAATAGACTGCAATCTATCATTTACTGGACAACTATGACCATCTATATGAATAATTTGTTGCTAAAAATAGAAATGGTGGGAGAGGAACTGTGGAAATAAAATAGAAATTGTGTACGGAAAATGGAATACGGTGTATGTGCAAAACAGGGAAGGAGGTTAACCACTTGGGCGTTTTAAAGAAGAATATGTTGATGGTATTTAACATTTCACTTTATCTGACAGATGCAGAATTATTTCTTTTTTCAATAACTAAATGTTGTTTTATGTGAGGGAAAATTCCTTTTTGCTGTTTTCCAGTTTTTTCTCGAAGAAAATTACTGTTTTTAAACTTTAAATTATGTTCATATATCAGCAATATTCTGTTAGTTTATATTATTTAATAATGTTAACAGCATATACTGGTGTATCTAACATATAAATATTAAACATGACTAAGTAGTGTTATATAAAATAAAGTAAAATTATTAAATTAAATAAAATTAAAAATAAATTAATAAAATTTTCGTTATAATTATTTCCAAATATTTCTACGCTTACATGCCACCATCAGTTTTTAAAATTTTGAAAAATACTTACAATGACTGCATTATTCTATGAAAAAATATGAGTCTATTCAAAAACATTTAAATGATATTTGAATCTATATTGTATCGAATATCCAAAACTTTTAAACACTTAACATAAATGATATGATAAAAAATTTCATCTTCAGTTTGAAGAAAGATTACTACCCATACCTATCTTTCGGTATGTTCTTTCTTTAAAAAATATGTTAAATATATTTCAATTATAATTTCAAAAATTCACAAAAATGCTATATTCTTGTATTAAACCTGCAAAATAGATTTGGGAAAAAATATTGCAACATTTTTCTTTGTAAACTCTGAAATTTAAAAAAAAGTTTATCTATAAATGCTCAGAGGCTAATTTAATGGAGAAGATTCATAAGAACAGTGTTAAAGAAATATTTTGTGCAAGTAATCAAAATATCGTCTGATTTTACAGATAAAAGGAGCTCGGAAAACTAATCTCTCTCAATAGATGTTTTTAATACCAACATACCTAAAACAAAAACTTATATGAAAAGATTGTATGCCTCACATTTGTTCTGTATAATGGATACTATGTTTTGCATTTATTCGTTTACCTATTGTATCTCATTTATCTTTGCCCAAGATGATAACTTGTATCTGTTTTGTGTCTATGCACTTTGGGAAAACGATGCGATTCATCTCTCTTAGCAGATGGTTTTGACAATAATTGTGCTCAACAGCCTCTATAAGACGGATGTTTATTTACACAAGTGCCACAGGAGAAAAGACATAGACGAAAAATAGGGGAATATACAACGATTCTCTGTAGTATATAGTGAATTAGTTTTGACATCATAATGTTATTTCTGACAAAGTAACCATATTTACCGAAATTAAGTTCCACTTATATATAGCCTTCTTACATTAAATTAATGTGGAAACATGATTCATTAAGGGGTGACACTCAATCATATAAAACTAATAATTATTAATTATACATGATATTATAGATTAGATGACTATTTAAAATTGACGCTGGAGTAATTAAATATTGGAAAAAGATATTGTAAAAATTAAAAAGAAATATTGAATTACTATAATGCCCGATACAAAATAAGCGAAAATATTTAATTTTGCATTTAGTAGGAAGAACAGACTAATCCTTACAATGCAAAAAATAATATGGTAAATGAAATGAATATGGCTTTTTTACAACTGGTATTCAAATGAAAAGACAGAAACGATATTGGGTAAAATTAAAACTTTTCAAAGTATACATCATAGGTCTAATCACAAGGATATCATTGATTAATAAGCCACATGATTCCTTTTCCCAGAATTCTTGTGGTCGTGAACAGAACGAGTCGTTCAGAACGACCTAAGCCCTTCGAGCACAGGTGAACCATGAACTCCGATGTGTACTGTGAGACACTCCGTAGACCACGCAGAACCATCAAGAACAAAAAAAAAAGACTGGGACTGCTCATAAGAGGGTATGGTTCTGCTACATAATAACGTACGTCCACATTACTCCAAGGTCACATACACTGGACTGGTCAAGTTTAAGTGGAAGCAGTTCGATCAGCCCTACAGCCCTGACATATCGACCTCCGATTTTCATGTGTTTGGTCCCCTGAGGAAACATCTAAAAGGAAGGGCTTCAACTCTCACGGTGAACTCAAGAACGCTGTAAATGACTGAGTTTCATGATGGTGGCAGAAATTCTGAGAACAAGGAGTCATTCGGCTATTTAATCAATGGAACCGTTGTGCTCAGACCTATGTTGTATAATGTCAATAAAGTCATTATTTCTACCCACAGAGTCGTTTCGTACCTTTTCATTTAAACACCTCTTGCAATTTATTGCACATTTATTAATGACATCTTAAATAGTTATGGTAAATATTTAAAATGATTGCATTTCGAATTCTAGGAAATGAAAGATATATGTTTTATGATCGATTTTTGTAGTTCAGTCAAATATCAGTCATCTGCTTATTTCAATTAATTTATTAGATTTTGTGGAGACATCAAAATTAATCTATAGCAAATGAAAATTCATTTTAAGGAGCCCTTCTGTAAGTGGTTGAGTGGTTTATGCTTCTGTAAGTGGTTGTGAAACAGATACAATTAATAACCATTAATTTGAAAGAGATACAGCTGTTTTTGAATGCCTTTGTAATTGTAGCTTTATTTTTTCCTTAAATACTACAGATGTTCTGAATGAGCAATTATTATACGTTATACTTCTATGCTCTCCTAATTAACTCAGTATAAAAGTTTAATTCAAATTCTATACACCCATAGTGAAATTTCGAGTTCTATTGAATTTATATTTCTGAAATTGGATAACCTATAAAATTTGCAAAGCAAACTAAAATTATAAAATATTTTTCGAACTCACGTGAACCTCACATTTTGAAAAACAAACAAACACTTGATTTGCAGTTGTAAACGTTTTATTAAAACTGGGATATCTGAAATATGTGGTTCTTAGGTGTAAGGAGAAAATCAAGGAAACTTAAAAAGTAACTCAAACTATTCAATCATGTCTTGCCCTAATGCATATAAAAAAGAAAAAAAAATAACTGAATGATGTGCGAGCCACAATATATTAGCACAAATTATGGTTGAATCCCAATAATATCGACTGCAATATAACCCGTCTCGTTGGAGACATTTCCCTTCATAGACAAAAGTAATCAAACCCACATCATTATTAAATACCCTCAGATTGTTGAGAGCCATTTAGCGCACCAAAAATTCCTCATTTTGATATCTGAGGTGCCTCCAAAAAAATGAAAGATAAAAATCTTTTAGTAATAGATTTAAAAATGAATTTTCAATTTATAAACTTTATTTAGAGTATTATAAATACCCAGTTATTCACCATACTATTCAGGTGCATTAATAAAAACCGAATTTGTGTATATTAAAATAGCGAAGTCAAAATTAATTTTAATTATATATTTATTAGCTAATTTATAAATGTCTCGAATAATAAACATTTAACTTACAGTATCTGCGTTTCAAATTTAAAAAATATTTTTTATAAAAGAGAGCTGAAGAAATGTATATATGTATTCCAAATAAAAGAGAAAATTCTCTGTGACTTTCGAAAATTAATAGCGTGCTTCTGTTACCAGTTACTAATTTGTCACAATGGCGTTTTAGGATAGCTGTAATCTTTTATTTTAAGATTCTTGTTCAACTCAAAGGTTCAAAATATAATATGACTGTTTTCCTTGCAGTAAGAGAAGCAAGTACTATTTGCTCTGTGAATATATCATGTTTGTACTTACAACAATAAGGACTTGCTTTTATTATTTTTTATTATTTTTATTACTTTTATTATTTTTTTATTATTTTTATTACTTTTATTATTTTTTTTATTATTTTTATTACTTTTATTATTTTTTATTATTTTTATTACTTTTATTATTTTTTTATTATTTTTATTACTTTTATTATTTTTTATTATTTTTATTACTTTTATTATTTTTTATTTATTTTTATTATTGAAATAAAAGACTCGTCTCTGATAATTGTTTCGAATAAGCTTTTATTAAATTTGAATCTACTTTCACTATTATATTCATAATAACAATGAGTGGTTCGAAGTAATTGGTCATTTAACATAATTTTTATTTTTATGCAAGGCATCTAGAATACATTAATATGCTATATTTTTTTACTTTCTGCTATACGAATTATATTAATTGTCAAAATATTCAAACTCTAGAGTTTATCGAATCTCCCCTTTTTAGACCACATTCAGTCCGAAAAACACATTTTTGGAAAATTTCTGTCTGTCTGTGACAAAGCTAAATCAGTAGCGCTTTGAGCTAGATGTTTGAAATTTGATACATGGTCTTTTCTGAAGTTTTTTTCAGATTTTTTTTTCTGAAGTTGATTCAAAACTGTTCAGATGAAATCCGGCTGTTTGAACAAAACCTAATATTGAAACTGTAAATAGATAACAGCTATATAGATAGGATTCGGTATTTAGATTTAACATCTATAATAAAGATACCTTTCAAATTTTAGTCAGATTCAACAAGAGGTGGATTAGTACTTTGGTAATTGGTGCACGTATAAATCTGTCGTATTTACAAATTCTTCCATGTCGAGAATAATACGACTGAGGGTATTGGTTCAGAGATGATCGTTCTCTAATTCAGGTATAAGTTACGATCTGTGGATGAGTGAATGGCAGGCCTGACTGGAATTCGCCCCGTAAAATGTGGAGTGTGACACGTGTAGCTAATTCTTACTCTTAGCCTAGCTGAAGCTACTGCAAAAACAAGAGACGCCAGCAGGTCACAGGGCTTATAAAGTACCATAAGGCACTACAGTAACTGATTGATGACAAATGTGACCTGCTGGCAATGACAAATATATCAGATTGGCTAAATATATCAAATTGACAATAAAACGTATTAAATTTTGTGACTACAAGTGTAATATTATGTCAAATCATTATTGCAGCAATTTGAGGGAAACATTCTAAAGCTGAAATTACATTTTTGGATTCTGCAAATGGCATTCCAAATATTAATCGTCGAAACATTCACCAATAATAGCCCGATTGATTCATTAAAAATGCTTCATGCGCAAAAAACGTTAATCTTTAACTATTGTACACCGGCATACAAATTTAATTTTGAGTATGTAAGAAAGTTTTGTGGAGACACTTTTACTGGTTTTTGTATGATTTTGGAATAATTTTCTACTTTACATGACATTTATATTGATTTCCCAACTGTTACATTATTTGGATAACTCTGCGTCAAATTTAATCCGAAACTTTATTCACGATAATAAAGTTTTATGATGATATAATATTCATGATAACAATACGTGATTGCAACAATTGCTCTTTTAATTTGGCTTAATTTATTTTTATCAAATGTATCTAAAGAATTCATTAATAAGCTCCTATTATTTATATTAAAAATACTGATAATTATGAAATATTCCGAAATATAGCTGCAATCAAAAAATATATAGCTACTATTAAATAATTAAGTATTCAAACACCGAGCGAAGTTTGTTGTTTTCCTCAGACAACAAAACGTGCGATGAATAAATTATATTTATTTCTCTCCTGTTCTAGAAATATACGCTCCAGAAAATGCTTATCAGTTTCGCTATCTCTGTTTAAAGGTGTGCGTTTCGCATTGTTTCAGTCGATGGCAATTACTTGGGATTAAACGCTGATTTATCCAGCAGGTATTCCATATCAGTAGTCTGATTTATGCGTGATGTGGCTTTAGTTCGTTCAACAATGTGACTAGAATTTAATCATGAATTGTAACAATTGCATTTTACTGAGAAATGTAAATAAGGTATATTTATGAGTACAAGGGATAAATGGCTCCATGTAATGAGACAAACATAAAATCACGTACGAACACTAAGCTTCTAAATTCTAAGATTTTATTTAATCTGTAGTTTTCAGTTTTCTTTTGTAGATAAGCATTTATTAGAGAAAGATCTTGCACAAAAACTTTGAAAAATAAATAAGGAATAATATGGGTTATTGAAAGACTTCTGAATTAAATGAATAAAGGAATGAATGTAATAAATTCGTTACTATGCAGGTTGAATAGGCATTTTAATCACCATTCAATTCAACGTAAGGGCAGGAAAATAACACATATATATAACAAAGTGATAATGCTGCAAATATTAAATTCAAAATGGTGACTTGTTATAGCCAGGGAACTATCGTACACCTATAACAAAGGGATATTACTTATTTTTTTAAAATTTAAAGCTGAGTCTTGTACAGTCAGGGAAGTAACGTATATCTATAACAAAGTGATCATTCTGCAGCTAATAAATTCAAAATGGTGTCTTGTTATAGCCAGGAAACCATCGTACACCCATAACAAAGTGATCATACTGATTTTTTTGAATTCGAAACAGTGTCTCGTATATCTAAGTAACGTATATCTGTAACAAAATGATGGTGAATTTATTGGGAAATGTTACAATATTCTTAGCAGCCAAATAATGAAATAAAAAAAAAAAAACTGGAGAAAAAAATAAAGGTAGTCAACCGAAAACTCTGAAAAATAGATAAGAAATAATATGCTGAAAGTATATTATATGGGTTGTTGAAAGTGTTTTAAAAAAATTAAATGAATGAATGTAATAAATTCGTTATTATGCAGGGTGAATAATAAATCATTTTAATCTACATTAAATTCAAAACGGTTTCTTGTACAGTCAGGGAAGAAACGTTTATCTATAATAATATTATCATGCTGTATTTATTAACTTCAAAATGTTGTCTTGTTATAGCCAGGGAACTATCGTACACTTATAACAAAATGATCATGCTGATTTTTTTCATTCAAAACAGTGCTCGTATAACTAAGTAAGTAACGTATATCTGCAGCAAAATGATGATGAATTTACTACTAAATGCTACAGTATTGTTAGAAGAAAAATAATGAAGTTAAAAAAAACTGAAGAAAAAAATAAAGGTAGTCAATCAAAAACTCTGAGAAATAGATAAGAAATAATACGGGTTATTGAAAGACTTCTGAATTAAATGAATGAATGTAATAAATTCGTTATTATGCAAATGAGTTATAAAATCAATTTAATCTCCATTAAATTCAAAACGGTGTCTCATCAGTCAGAGAAGCAACGTATATCTATAACAAAGTGATCATGCAGCAATTATTAAATTCAAAATGGTGTCTTGTTATAGCCAGAGAACTATCGTACATCTATAACAAAGTGATCATACTGATTTTTAAAAATTCAAAACAGTGTCTCGTATAACTAGGGAAGTGACGTATATCTGTAGCAAAATGATGATGATGATGAATTTATTGGGAAATGTTATAGTATTGTTAGCAGCCAAATAACGAAGTTAAAAAAATGGAGAAAAAAATAAATGTAGTCAACCAAAAACTCTGAAAAATAGATAATAAATTACATGAGTTATTGAAAGACCTCTGAACTCAATGTAAGAATGTAATAAATTTGTTATTATGCAGGGTGAATAGCAAAATCATTTTAATCTCCATTCAATTCAAAACAGTGTCTCATACAGTCAGGTAAGTAAGGTATATCTATAAGAAAGTAATCATGCTGCATTTATTAAATTCAAAATGGTGTCTTGTTTTAACCAGAGAACTATCGTACACCTATAAAATAATCAAACTAATTTTTTTAATTCAAAACAGTATTGGTATAACTAAGGAAGTAATGTATATCTGCAGCAAAATCATGATGATGAATTTATTGGGAAATGTTACAGTATTCTTAGCAGCCAAATAACGAAGTTAAAAAAATGGAGAAAAAAATAAAGGTACTCAACCATAAAATTAGTTTTAAAAATTGTAGGCTAATACTGTAATGAAAATACGCGATCAAGTTTTATAAAATTGTCTACGGATCTCCTTTTTAAACTTATTAAGCCACTAGGGAAATGCTAAATCCCTTCGACATTTATTTTTCTTTTTCTAATCAGTTTTTATTATAAATCCGGGACAAAAATCTGAAAAAAATAGTTAATGATTAATATCGACTGTTCAAAGAATTCAGAATTAAAGATATGAATATGATAAATTCGTTATTGGATAAGATTATCAATAAAATCCTTTTAACTCATTTAAATTAAAAGCGACATATCATATAACTAGGGAAATAACAAGTTAATATAATAAAATGATCATACTGATTTTATTGAGGCAGGTTCCAGTACTCTTAAGGAAGTTAAAAAAAATTAAAGGCAGGCAGACAAAAAAAGGCAATGATTCAGACATAATAAAATTAAATGCTGTTAGAGAAAAATATAATGACTTGTTTCCCATTCAGCATTTAAAAAAACTATCATATTCATGAATAAAGAGAATAAAACGATAATTTTTTAACTTTGAAATTCAACCGTATTTCATACACCAAACAGACGAAACTGTTAACACCAAAAACAATCTGAAATATATACTTTAATAAATCTCTTTTGAATTGCGTAGGAAAAAAAATCAGTTTAAAACAACTGAAAAAGTATTTTTATTTGACTGAAACATTTTCGAAAACAATCTACAGAGGAACAGTTTATGAAAAATTTTGTAGGGTTGCGGTGGCCTGGTAGTAAGTTCTGGGCTTCAGAACTACAGGATTTCAAGTTCTAAACATGGTTCCACCGACGAATCATCTTGTAAAAGGTCCATTGTTAAATTGTTGAGTCTGAATGTTCTCCCAATGGTGTAATGTGGTGTGGAGAAGATGTTTGGAAAGAGAGGAGAGAATTTAGGTGTCATTTTTGTCTTATTATCATGCCTCAAAAATCCAAGTTCGTCCCAAAATATAACTCTAATGTGTCTTTAAAATGGGACGTTAATATCACGAAACTAAATTATTAAAATTTTGCAGATTAATTTTTATCCAAATCTACTTTTAAAAAAATAAGATGAGGAAAAATTTTCAATAAGGTAACTTTTAGTACAACATTTAAATAACATTTCGTATGACGGTTGAAAACAGTTTAGAAGTTCGGGAAAATATAATGAGTTCTCAGACTAAGCAAAATGGAAAATAATTGAAAGAATTCGGCTTAGCTATGGAACTGAAATTTAACTGTCTTATGATAAAGACGTTTGGGAGAAAAGAGGTAATTAAAATTGCGTCTCTAGCGTCTAAATGTATCTGTTGGAGTTCATCTCGCATATCAGAGAATGTAGTATTGAACAAATGGAATAAATTGGATCATTGGATCAATATTTCATAACCAAGATATAATTATAGTTTCGCTTTGCTAACTTAGTTAGAAAGCAATTGGAAATTCCCTAAAACAATATCTTCGAAATAATATTAAATCCAACTTGTTTCAATCATAATTACGTATAATTTTGGAATTTACTGCATCCTAAAAATATAAGAAAGCGGATGGTCATATTCAAAAAAATTCTAGGGACTTTTCAACATGATTAGTCAAGCATTTAAATATGCTTATAGCAAAATAAATAATTTTAATTGAAAATAAAAGTCGGGACAAATGCTATACACAACAAGTAAATGGTTTCTTCCCCTCAAACCTGCCTATCGAACATAACTTATTCGACTATGTTCAATCACTTATCCGTTGCGTTTCTTTTTTCTTCCTCAGATAATAATAGGCATCCAGACAGACATAAAGCCATCTGTTTTCCCACGCATAGTTTAGTGCATATGAATTATCAGATGTGGATAATTTTCACTCGGAAAGTTATTGTATGTCCCGTAATTTCAAATAGATCCAACCTATCTTTAAGGGAGAAGAACGTTTATATATGGTGGTATCTTAATAACCCAGTAACAGTCACTAAATATTGGTGATAACTTTTGTCGAACGGATATGTTACGCAGCCGGAAGTCACAAGCTCGTGAGTTCGATCCTTGGCGTAATTCTATCTCCACATTGACGCGACACCACAATATTGTCTGAGAAATTATCCAAATGCTAAACTTTTTTCCCCTATGAAGAGACTACTCAAATCACCAATGTATGGTCAATCACCAGAAATGGTTGTGGTGAACTTCAGTCAGTGTTAGCTGTTAATTAATTGTAATTAACATTCATTCAAGTGGGGTCAGCTACAAAGATGTGTCCTTAACAGTTACCCCTCACTACTGAGTGGAGACTTTAGTGAAAGCATCACTGTGCAACTACTGGATGATAGAGAATTGAAGTTCACAATGAGAAAATTGGAAGCGGACATCTGATGGAAATAAAATGCGGATTTTGTTTATTTTTTGATCAGACAGAAAGGAGAGAGGCTTCGTTTTGGGATTTGGAGGGACGATGGTGACTGAGAAACTGTTCCTTATTTTGTAGGAATCTATGTGTGATTCAGGTTTTTGTGTTAGGATCTATTCGATGAAGATAAGGGAATTTCTGGAGTGGTACCTTGAGTAGCCGTTTAAAGTTAATAGCCTGATCTTGCCTTTTTTTCTTGGTTACTTATTCTCCTATTTGTCTGAGAAACCGTTTCGTAAATGAACTGCTATTTGATTTTCTTAAAAACAAATATTGACTTAAATGAGAACAAGTTGATTTTTGTTCATTTATAAAGCTGCTAATAAAAATTGTTTTGTTGCCCTACTGTTTTATATGATCTGCCCTGGATCAAGCTAGTAAATAACTATTATATTTCCATGATGTAATATCTCCAAAGTAACTGCGTAATACTTTTTTTCTTCGAGTCTTCACACTTTTTCTTTTTTATTTCAAATGAAAAAATCTTTAAAAGAAAACCATATTGTATCATTCTGAGCAAAAGTGCATTGTACTGAAACAATATCCACAAATACCAATACCTCTTCAAGACTACAGAATAGCTGAGACCGAAATGCCAGTCAAAATCTTTTGCCCTTCAAAAGTGCTCAAAAGACCCTTAAAAGTGCAGTTCTCAAGAAGGAAAGCAAAACCATAGGACCCAGACGGACGCTACAGATTTCTGACTCTATAGTAATTGTTTATTTGCTGATACATGCCATACAGATGTTCTCAATGTAATTTATCGATCTTTTCATTTTAGTTAGTATTTTCATTTCCCTCTAAGTTCAACCCATAGTCACCATTTGTTTAAGTATTCTTGTTCCATCCACCTAATTATTATTTCACCGAAAGTTTAATACAGTCGTGTAGGATCAGACACCAATGAAATTCTCACTGGAGATACCTTAATGGTTTGTCGCCTTCTACTTTCTTTTTAAAAAGTTTTTCTTTCTTTCTTTCTTTCTTTCTTTCTTTCTTTTATTTCCCTTCCTTCCATTCTGTGCCCATCCAACTGGTTAGACAACTTAGTGTTATGGGCATCGGGGCAAAGGATGACATTATGTTATGTACTGTAACCTATATCTATAGTTAAGATAATAACTACAAAATGAACACACACACACACACACACACACACACACACACATATATATATATATATATATATAAGCTTTAGCAAACATATCTATCATCTATTGTGTATAATCCATCAAATTTTACGGCAAGTCCAACAAACGATTTATGAACTGTATAAGTTACTGATTTAGTAACTGTATAACTTCAGAAGCATATAAAAGTGATAATTCCAATATATAATAACGTAAGTATATTAGATTTTACCATTGTATTTTTGATAACGAGTGGAGATTAGTGTCAAATCTTTGTTTCAGTTGGTTGAGAAAAACATGTCTAAAGCTGAAATTCAATTTTTGTGTTCTATTAACCATATTTCTTGGTTTAAACGCCAAGAAACTCGCAAAGAATGACATAAAAGAATAAGTGAAAGTTTTAAATTCAAGCCAAAAATTTATATTTCATAACTATTATATGTCAGTGTCATGGAAGGCTTTTATTGTCATGAAGTGTTTATTAGAGATTATGCAAAAGGATTTGGGGGATAGAAAATTACTTTTTTATATGCCGTGTAGGTCCCATAGATAGATTGTGGCCAGAACATGATGCGCTCTAACGTGTTGAAACGTTTATTTTTATATGAATGCATATTTAAAATGTAAAGAGTTATGAAAATCTAGTATTATATTCATGAAATAAATATCTTTATTTTTAAATTTCATTTACACAAAAGTAAGAAAGAAAATTAGATTAATGTCTTTTATCGCAAACCAAAGAAAGTAATATATTGAGTGATAATTGTACGACAATGAATTGTAAGGTCTCCTCTGGAATAACAAGTTTAAAAAAAAAACATATACGATAAAGTTTTGGAAGACTACTAAATCTGGTTTAATTCTCGAATAATTTCTAAATTTTTGAAAACAATTATAATTTATCCTAGATGATCCATTTTTGTTGATGTACAAATTCAATTGCTTATCTTTAAATAATTTTTTTAATCTTTTTTTTCTCGAATTTAAAATCCAATTACTTCTTTTACATTACAAATAATTTAAACATGCATTCATCATAGAAACTAAAATATAAATTGCTCCTTCAACCTAAACCAATTATAAAAATTATTTTTAAAACATTAAATATGAGTACCGAAATTAAAATTAAAAATATCAAACCTTTTGATTGATTTATAAAACAAGGAAAATAAAAATTCTTTCCAAAAGCTCGTAAGTTACCACAATTGATAAAAAGTAGTCGAAAATCCTTTTTTTCAAAGTTACTTTTACACTTTTGAAAATAAAACGATTCTTCCGCCTATCTTAACTTAATTCAACTTCAGATCCACAGTCTATACCCTAGAGTAAACTTTTCGAAGTGAAAAGATTCAAGTATCTCGAGTGTGAAGCTTTTATTTTAAAGACAGTTGATTGAATTTAATCTCTAAAAGAAGAAATAAATAAAGACCGACATTCTCTTTGAGAGAGTGACAAAAAAATTTCTTGGAATATCATGGAATTTTCTTCTTATCAAGTCTGGTTCATTTTTATATCATTCTTTTTGATGAAAAGTGACTGAAAATTATTATATTCAGTTTCTTTTTTTTAATTCAATTATTGGCTTTGATCTTAAGATTATTGTAAGAAAACTTAGTTATTTTTCGTGTTCGTTAAAGAAATTGCTCTTTTTGAATTATTTAATATAAAAAGATTGTTTTACATACTTTTAAATAACTCAGATTGCTTTATTTTTATACGCATTGGATAATATTTTTTGTTTCCTTTTGTTATCATAGATTTGAATTGCATTTTCGATACCAACGCACTATTTTAATGTTTTAAAAGTTCAATGATCAGTTGTTTAAATTGAATTTCGTTTCATACGCCATATGCTATATTTGAGATAATTTGAAAAAAAAATATTTTAAAATATTATGGTATTTTTAATGAATTAATGTATTGAAAAAATGAGAATTCAAATTTATTTAAAACATAATTTCATTTAAAAAATATTAACATAAAGTATTTTTAGAAACTGTTTTATTTTGGAATGGTAGCTTATTACAGAGAAATAGTTGATTCGATAATGCATTTCATAAAGAATTTTAAGAAAAAAAAAGCAAACCGTTAAAAAAATCAGTACATATATTGTTATTTTATATTATTATCATATTGTTTTAAATTTATATATTTTTAGAAACCGTTTTATTTTGAGTGGTGTCGGTTTCATTAATAAGTTATTTCGATAAAGTATTTCATAAAACAATTCAGAACGAAGAAAAGCAAACCTTAAAAAATGTTCATATACTGTTATTCTATTATTATACTTTTATATTATTACTATTATATACTGTTATATTATTATTTTCGTTGTTATTATTATGTTTATTTCATATACTATTAGAAACAGTTTTATTTTGAGTGGCAGTAAATTTCATAAAAATAGTTGTTTCAATAAAGTATTTTATATAGCAGTTTAGGACGAATAAAGGCAGTCTATTAAAGAAATCCATACATTGTTATTTAATATATTATTCATATTATTTTTATTTCATGCATTTTTAAAAACCTTTTTTCTTAATTGGTGGAATATTCCATTAAAAGAGTTGTTTCGATAAATTATTTCACAAAGAAATTACGTCGAATGGAAGCAATCCGTTAAAGCATTTCATATATTAATATATTTTTTATTATCATATTTTTAATTTATGTATTTTCAGAAACCGTTTTGTATCTAGGGGTGACTGATTTCATGAAAAAGTTATTTTTATAAAGCATTTTCACAAAGTTATTTAAGATGAAAAAAATTAAAACTTAAAAAAATATTTCTAATTTTCCGGTATTTTGTTTAAACAATGTGACAATATCTTTTTTATTCAATATATTACTAATTTAATACTATTAATCTAATATTAATTTATACATATATCTTTTATATATTATTATAAATATATTTATCTATTCTTCCCATAATTTACAGCATAAAAGAAAAATTAGAGTTAAATTGTTTTTTTATACGTGGTAAATAAGTTTTAAATCGTATGCTTTTTTCAGCATTCGCATTTTTTTAAACTTTTTATTTTTCTTAAATTTTTTTTGCTATTCCTGGAAATGATTTTAATTAATATTATTTTATAAAAAATATTTTCTCAGTTATAATAATTTTCTTTTGCAGGATATAACTCATATTTAATGTCTTTAACAAATATTATTGGATGGTTTAAATTTATTTGAATAAAAATAGTCTACTTAATTATAAATTGTAGCCACCATCTTCCACAAAGGCTGAATATCTCACCCAGAAACCTATATGCCTATAAGAAATTTGTTACCCAGAAACAACAACAAAAAAGATCCCTTTTCATTCAAAAAATCTAATACTGTGATTTTGCATCACATTAATTGTCTTTGTCAGAATATAATTCATATTTATTTAATGCCATTCACAATTATTAGAAGGGTATAAGCTATTTAACTAAAAAATCCTACCCAATTATAAATCAACTATTTTTCACAGATGCTGAATATATATCGCCCAAGGTCGATTCCACAACAACAACAGTACAAACCCATGTTATTTGAAAAAAAAAATCACACTGTGTTTTACATCACAGTAGTTTTAGTTGTCAAAACAGAATTCGTATTTATTTAATGAATCTAAGAATTATTATTTGATAATTAAAATTTATTTCAATAAAAATAAACTACTCAATTTTAAAGTCATCTTCCACAGATTCGGAATAGGTCAACCAAGGTCGATTCCTCGCCAACAACAATAGGAAAATATTCATTTTTCATTCAGTCTTGATTAATGGACTATATTCACCTCCAAGAAAGGAAATTAAATACTTTAATTATTGATAAAAATATAATCGGATGTTAATGTGAGACAAGCTTAATGTATTAGAAAGCAATCTTACATGAAAAATTAATTAACGAAATAAACTAAGCAAAAAGTAACATAACCGAATCAAAACAATAATCAATAGAAAAAGAAATCGGCCTGAAAACTTCGTCAAGGGCCACTTTCAAGCAAGAATTCCAAATAAGGGATTTTTTCTGTAAGGCATTGGTGGACAATGGTCAAAAGTATTGACACCTTGTTTTAATTTTTGTTGACTAAGAAATGGGTTTTGAGAGTTTTAATAATTTTATGATTATATATAATATATATTAATGAGGTACACTTTAAGTAATTTTGAAAGTGTATAATTAAAGAACTAATAATAATAATTAAATAAATTCTGCATGTAATAAAATATAATTTTGTGTAATTAAAAAAAAATCTTAATTCGAATCCTTGTATATTAAATTTTAAGTAAACCATCTTGATAAAAATAAATAATCTGATGATATATTGATATCTATTTTCTTTTAAAATAAAAATCATGTTTTGATTCCATTAAACGATTAATAAATAATTTATCATGTAATACTCAATCTTTAATTTATTTAACTGCATTAAATGGAGAAAAAGAATAATGAACCACTAATGACACTCTTAAGTAAAGTAAAGCAAAAAAAAAAAATGTAAACCACAGAAAAATGATAAGGATTATAAAATTAAAGTATCATTACCAGCATTATATACCTCAAAAAATAAGACCACTGCTGTTTTCTATAACAAATGATAAAACTGTTGATATATGAAAGTAAGAATAAGTAGCTAGCAACGCATTCGTCATGTTATTAATCATGATTAATGTCAGAATTGGGTATTATTTGATTTAATTGATCTGACTGGCATCATCATTTGCATTCAGTCAGTCATTAATATTATTAAATCTTATTAGATGAAGGCATGGAGTCACAACGGAATTTTTTTGTTGATGATTTATAATCAATATAAATTATGATTTTAGTGTCAAGTTTTTTTAAACAAAATATATTCCCGACAGTACGTTCGATAAAACCATTCATTTTTTATGCCATTAACTATATTTTAAATACTTTTTTGCTGTTCCCAGCAAAAGAATTTAAACCTTTCAGTACTTTATGTATCTGTCAGATTAGAAAAAAAAATTAGTTATTCCTTTTTCGATTGGATATTATTTTTACGATTATGAATGCAATTGTGTAAGAATCTCGTTCAGGCAATGTTATTTTAATTACTCAAGAATATTAAATAATTAAATTCTTACCAGGAAAAAATAATAATTCAGCGCGTAAAAATTATGATTATTGTAAATACAGTAAAATTCGATTATTATATTTTAATTGTATAGCTTTTTTATTAAAAATTTAATTCACTACTTTAAAAAAAATCATTGCTTTGATTCTGACAAGAAATGAAAACAGTAACAACATTTGAAATAAGTCTCTATTTGTGTCGAAATATGCCTAAGTGATTCAATGTTTGATTATAATTTAAACTGTATCGATGATTGAAGTATGAATTATGCTTTGCCGTCATCTGTAAGGTCTGTAAGGGGTTAAATACTAGTTCCAATATCAATATTCCGATTCAAATCTGATGTTCGCATTGTGATATTTTTGAAATCAAGGACTTTTTTAATTACCTTAAAATAGTAAAGATGAATAAGAATTCTTATTCTTTTATGTTCAAAATGCTCCATATGAAAGAATTTACAATATATACTTCCTACTTCAAAAGCTTTTAAATTAAATTCTTCTGTGATTAGGAATTTTCTGGGTTCTTTTAAATTTTCTACTCATATAAGGTTGAATAGAAATTTAAAATGAATCGGTTCACTGCGTACAGGCTTATGAGTAGTGAGTCTTCCCTGTGATCTGGTCCTATATCAGGAGTGGTTGTTTTTCCCATGTGTTCTATCTGTGATATTTATGAATGAGCCCTCCTATAAAAGCGGAGTAGTGCAAGCGAGTGTGTGCGTCATCATCTTTTGAGCTAAAAGTCAGATTTCTGTCTTTGGGTGTTCAAGGATCTTTACCCGCAGAAGCTACTGCATCTTTTTCCCATGGTAACATGCACACGACATCATAATCATGTAAGGTTCAAATTTATTCGATCTATTTTGGATAATTTGACATCAAAAATATTTAAAAAAAAACTTTTCCCTCTAGAATTAATATTTAATAAAAAAATTTGATTTATATACCTAAAAAAGTACTGAACTTGAACATCGAATCAATTTCGGATCGACTATATCTGAAATAAAAATGTCCAGTGATTACTTTTATACATTTTACCGAAAATTCTTTAATGGAATTAAAGTATATATCCCGATGCATCCGGAAAATAAAATAAAATGAGTTCAAATCTAAAAGTTCCCACATTTATATAACTTTTAAAAAATGAATAAAAATAGGCTCTATTCATTCAGTGATAATATTAAATTTACATAATAAATACTAATACTAAAAATGAATATTTTATCGAAATAATGAAATCTATTATGAAAAAAAAATCAGTAATTAAAATAGAAAAATAGAAAAATTGGTTATTCTTTAAAAGAAAACTTTGTGTTATATTTTCACAGAAATTTGCCGATAGCAAAATCTGCAATAAAAAGATTGTTATAGAAAAAAATCAAAACATTTTTCTATACAACCATTTAGATGGCGAAAAATTATGTTAATTCTGATTGAATTTTGTTTACGCAAATTGTTTATTATTCACATATAAAGCTGAAATATTGTCTTTCAAATTTCGTTGTCTTTTTATTGTCGACGACTCTGATAGAATATAAAATAAAACTATTAGAAACATTATGCACATAAATTGTGCAAAAGTTAATTTTGTAAGAAATGGTAAATATATAATGCTCCGAAATCAGAAAAATTAATATGTGAATCGTACTGTATTCAAACGAATAAATATTGATGTAGAATTGCGAAATTACCACGGATTTATGAAAAACAATTTGGTTTTTAAACAAAATTTTCTTATTTAAAAAAAGTTTTTCAGGAATAAAATTCGTATTTGGGAAAAATTTTGAAAACTGTAGTTTATATTTTAGTTTCAGACGCGAAGCACGAAGATTTTGAAATAATTCTTCAAACAGACTTCCTTACAATTCTGTACCTATGAATACATTTTTTTTTGTTTTTACATTTAAACTAAAACTTTTCTGGATATAGTTAAACTATTTTATTTTAATTCAACTCATTCAATGATAGCAAAAACATAATTTCAAAATCATATATTTTTTTTAGTTTTAGAGGCTTGGTTTTGTACATCAAAAATTAAATTTCATTTCAGTAACTATCGTTTTAAATACTGGAATTTTTAAAGAATAGATTTAGAGACTGAAATGCATTTATTAATTCAAATAAACGAAGTGTATCATAATCTATTGCTAAACATATAATTCGTTTTATTTTACTATTTTCACTAGGTTTTTTTTTTCATTTTCTAACACACATTTTTTTTTAAATTTGATAATATAATAGTACTTTTTAGTAATAAAAAAGTATTGTTATAAGCACTAAAAAGATAATTATATATAGGCTAATACAACAGTGCTTTTTTGCTAGTAGATATTTAATAAAATAATAAATTTTGCTAATAAATATTATATTTTTTTCTAATAAATATTAAAGAATGGTTTTTAAAACCCATTTTTTCCAATAAAGAGTATATCAACTACAACATAAAATAAACTGAAATGAAATGAATTAAAGAGCATACTATTCCATGTGAAAAACGTCTTAAAATTAACATAAAAGTATAAATATAATGTAATTTATATTTACTATTTTCAATAAGTAGATTAAAAAAGTTTTATTAACTGAAAAATATTTTAAAATGCTTGAATTACGCAGATTAATTCCATTTATGCTTTACACTTTAATAATTTTTAGTTGAATTAGTTTTGTATTCAAAATATTCCTTTTCGTGCAATATAAATAGTTATTTTTAAGTTTTATTAGATAATCAGAAATATTTCTAATTTATTTTAACAATAAACATCTAATTTTCAGGGCATCCTGTAAGTCACTAAACTTATGAGAATAAAATAAATGAAACTGAATTCTCCTCTAATTATTACTTTCAGCATCATGAATTAGAAATGTCTTGAAGTGATAAGAAGGAATCTTTTCGAAACCATGATTAAAGACCTGTAAAACACGCACACGCACACACACACAGTGTCTGTTAAAGTAACAAAGGGTCAAATATTTGACAATTTTTAAAAAATTCCGACGTCGATTATTCCCTTAATACACTTTTCTTCATCTCTTTTGTTATTTCTTTACTTCTTAGAGTAAAGATTTCAATTAAAGGAAATCTTTAAGCTAATTTAACTAAATTCTGACAGAAACTTAAGATCCCAATGTTTTGTTGTAAGTGGAGTAAAACTATATATATAAAAGCCGGGAATGCTTCGCTCTGTAATAAATTGTTCTATGTTTAATTAATATTTTAAATTATAGCTGTTTTGTTTCAATACAGTTTTAGGTGTTAAAATACAAAATGTGCATTCATTTAAATTACGGAAAGCAAAAAATGTTCATAATTGAATTGCCAATTGCATTTTTATAATGGTATCACTCGTATAATGGTAATTCGACAATGAGTATTACTTTCCACTGTACTTTCTATTCTTTATTTTTTTAAAGAAATTGTTTTAAAAATAATGCGACTACAATCAACAGCTATATTATTCATCCAACAGATAATAGAGAACATCTACTTGAGAGAAAACACCTGCAAAATCTATTTTGTAGTATTATAAGGCTTATAATATTACAATTCATTATTCTTACTAATTCATTTATTCAATAAATAAAGAAGAGTTACTTAGAAAGAAATATCCGTAAGAGTTCAATAACGCCATTTTGTAGTATTAAAATATTTATTATTCATTGATGGTGATGTCGTGTCCGTGTTTCCACTGAAACTGGGTGCTGTAGGTCTGAGGGTAAAGATCTGTGAGCAGCCAGAAGACATAAGTCTGATTTCCAGCTTATATGAAGATGACATACACATTCACTTAAGGCCTTATCACATGGCGAAATATCGTCGGTACATTCCATCAGCAAAAAATGACGTCATCGTGACGCCACTTCAAAGTTTTATATGATTGGTTGAATTTCGCTTTCTGACAATATTTTCGCCACTACCGTCGGCATTTTCTAGCTGGTTAGAAAAAGTTACCGATTATGAAAAACTTGCTTGACCAGATCTGAGGGTAGAAATGGAAAATAGCTGACGGAAAGTGTACACGATATTTCGCCATGTGATAAGGCCTTTATACATTTTTTTTGCAAAGGGGTACATTCACACACCTTTCATAAGAACACAGATGAAGAAAAACCATGCTTGAACTGGGAGTCATTTCCGGGACTCCCAAATAACGGGGAAGAAGTGCTACCCCTATGCCAGGCCATCAGCATATTATTCGTTGGAAAAACAATAAAGAAAAACTAATTAGAACTTATTGAGAAGCATTAACGAAAGTTAGTTTATAGTAGTATAAGTTTTATAAGATAACAAACTTATTTTGAAAATAATGCAATCAACAATTGCATTATTCACAACTACAATCACATTCTTCAATCAACTATTACATTATTCATTCATGAAGCAATAAATGAAAGTTCCTTAGAAAGAACTATCTGCAATATTTGACTATTTTATAGTATTATAATGTTTATAATATTACAACCTGATTTTAAAAATAATGCGATTATAATCAGCTGTTCTATTAATGCTGCTACAATTAATATTTTATTATTCTATTAACAATCAATAATAAAGCTACCTAGAAATATCTGCAGTAAATGACGAATGCTATTTTATTGTATTATAAGGATTATAGCATTGCAATTTAATTTAAAAATAATTCGGCAGCAATAAACAACTCTGGTATTTTTTCAACAAACTTATAAGAAAAACTTCATAGAAGGAAATGTTTACAAAAGGAGGTGAACGCAGTTTCATTTTATTATAAGGTTTTTATAATATCGTAATCTAATTTAAAAATAATGTGATTACAATCTCTTATTCTATTAATGAGGCTACAATCAACATTGTATTATTCTATTCTCAATTAAAAGCTTCATAGAAGAAAAGGGTTGCAAAAGGTCACGAATGCTATTTTATAGCATTATAAGGCTTAAAATGTTATAAATTTATTTAAAAAATAATGTGACTTAATTTGACAGCTATATTTTTCATTCCACAGATAACAAAGAAAATCTACTTAGGAGTGAATATTTGCTAAGGTTGGTGAAAGTTATCCTATAAATAATAAGGTTTATAATATTACAACCTGATTATCATAATTAATATCTTAATATTTATATTTCATATAAATATCTCGGAATTATGTTTGCCATTCGAGTCGTATAAAGGACACGAATGTACATATTTTACAGTATTTTATGATATTAAACAATGCTCACAATATTTAATAATATTATCGAATATTGAATAATATAATATGTACAGAATAGTGCGCAATATTGTAAGCAATTCGCGTTATCTAGGGTTGGAATGTTTATATTATTATGCTATGACTGACAAATCCATACAAAATAAAGAAGTGACAAAATACGTTATTTTGGACGTCTGTTCTTAAAGTAATTTTGCAGAAATCTAATCCGAAATTGTAATTTGACTGACATTTCTGGTAACCAGCATTAGATTATCCTTTATATTTCTTTATTTCTTAAAGCAATAAAATTGTCATTTCCATAATTTTTGAGATGCCATTTTGCAATCGAATCTGCAAAAGTGTCATTCCTTGTTAGGCATGTTTTGAGAATTCATCCATTTTTTTGTTGTTGTTGTGGCATCATATTTAGACTCAAAAAATGCTGAAGGAACAAAATATTTAAAAATATTTTTGCTATGGCATTGTGACGGATTGTGTTTATGAAGGTTGAAGCTGACTTGCAATTTTGTTAAAAGCTAACTAAATTGAAGACGATAAAATTGGTTTTAGGTATCAAAATAAAATTATACTCTTACTTTGGTTTTTAACTTTTAGCACTCTGTGACTCCAGGCACAGTCCAATGCAGTCCATTTTTTTGTTTTATTTAATCATTTTCTTAAATTCTTACTTATAAAAATATTTGAGAATGTTAAAAACATGTAGATTAATTTTCCACGAAAATTCAACATGAAAATATTCGTTCATATTAATTTTTTAGAGCAATAATCAAGTCTTCTTATTCGGCAAATATTTATGCATCAAATTACTTTTCGGAGCGTTAAGAGTTCATAGACATAACAATTTTCCACTTTTCAAAAATATCCCTCTTGGATATTATTCATGTAGAAAATTTGAGTATCATCGGTGGAAGTAGTAAAAAACACTTTGTTAATACTTTTAACAAAACTATCACGATAATTAATTCAAAATATTAATTTTAGCTTTATCAATATTCATAAGTAAACTTATAAATTTTAAAAATGTATTTAAATGTTGGATTTGAGAAATAGAAAACTTGTCTCATGTAATTCTTTTTTACTTATTTTTTATAATTTTATTTAAATTACTTCACTTATTAATTTAAATAAATTTTATATTTTTTTAATTTTTTCATCATAAAAGTTTTTGCTTTGAATTGCGATGTTTTATAAATGAGTAAGATGAAAAATAATAGTTATCTAGCATCAGCATTTTTTTTATATCCTCATAATTATAAGCAATATATTTTAAGTTATAAATTATTTTAAAATTTTTTTTTAATTTTAAATCCTTTGAAAAAAATTTAGTTTCGATAGGTCTCATGCTATTTTATTCGACATTATGCAGATTTAATGTTCTCTTTTATGAAAAGCGTCCATTTTTATAGACGCTCTGGTGCAAAAAATTCATTAATTCCATAAATCAATAATTCACAAATGTTAAAAAAATGATCATCAATAAGTAGCGTTTCTTTTTCTACATTTTTCTGCTATGGTTTGGAAAACCAATACTGCTACACATTAGGAACACAGAAAAAAATACCTAATTATGAGCTTAAGGTTGTTACAAAAAATCTTGGCTTAAAAAATGTTATCGTACGATTTTTTATTTATTTTATTTATAATAACGTCTTATTTTAAAGCAATGCTAAGGCATTTCTGGGACGAACCTCGTAATTTTGGACCATGATCAGATAACGAGGATGAACGATATCTTAGTTAATACACATACTCTCCATACTTCCACAATACAAAAATAAGAGGATGTTTGACCACGACGGATTTAACATCCACCAGACCCGCTTTAGCGATGGTTCGTCAGTAAATTCTGGCCTAGAACTTAAAGTCCTCTGAAACCAGGCCAGCGTTGCACTCTTTAATCGTTTGAATACATAGCCGACGTTAAGCTTATCTTTATTTAAAATAAAAATTCAAGAAATGCATCATTTTATTAATCAGCTATGAAACTTTTCAAAATTAATTTCTTTGTGAAAAAATTGCTACGTTAGGCTGTATTATACATTTAATAAAATATATACGATAAAAATTTAATGCATTTTGAGATATTTCATCTCAGATTACATTATCAGACAGCATATTCAAATTAGACTTTTAGGTTTTGATATCTTCAGAAACAAATTACTAAAAAAACTCGGAATATTATGTTCTCTTAGTTAGTTAAGTAGTTTAATTTTAACGCATTTTTGTAAAGATACGACAGCTTAAGTTTCTTTTACTCCCTTTAACTCAAAATATTTTAACCTTCTTATTGCTTAATTTGTAGAACAAAATAGCTTTTTGCATATTTTAAAACTATATAGATATTGGATAGTCAAAAAATGCATTTATCTGTCTGAAAAATATGTTTATATAGATTTTTATTATGAGAAAAAAAGTTGCCAGAAAAATTAATTTCATATATCACCAAAAATTTTTTTTTCAATAAATTTTATTTAATTTCTATTTATTGCATAATATAAAAAAGTAAAATGTATAAAATTTAAGAAGGTGGAGAAATAACCTTCTGATCAATTTTGCACCGCTGTCGAATGCTTTGCAAGTTTATTGAATAATTATCAGAGTCATCACGATTTGTGGAGCAGTCCGAAAGATCTATATCACTATTACAATCAAAATTAAAAACGTTTTCAGAATCTGATAGGCCATCAGTATTATACTATGTCAATCTCTAAACGTTTATACCATCTCTGAAAGAAAAAAAAAACTGGTAAAAAGTGATTTTTTTTAGTTAAAAAATGAAGGTGTGGTATAAAACCTGCATTCAAATGCCTCAATTTAGTGGACAACTAGCAACATCTGCTGGAAGAAACTGAAAATTGAACTTCTAATACTGTATGTAATATATTTCAATGGTTAAACGGGGAGATACAGGGTGCTATCTCCTCAATAAATGAAGAAAGCGCATGATTGCGGAAATCGCTGGATGAACGCATTTTGCTACATTTGAGTTGCTGCAGAAATTGCGAGATGATCAGCCACAGGGTTGGTGATTTCTGATATCACAGGACTAATCCTCAGAAAAAAGCATTAAAATGATTATATCAGTTTTTTTTTTTTTCACATGGAGTGATCAATGCATATTTCACTACCGATACCTGCTTAATCCTGAGCTCCAAGATAGTTTGGTGGTAAGACCTCGGCTGCAGGTACCAAGGTCGAAGCTTTATTCAATCGAGGAACAAGTAGTATAAATGGACCATCAATGGACATTCAATCCATCAGTGCCGAGTGCCTTCCTTCTGATGTAGTGGGGAAGTTTTGGATTGAGTTAATCAGATGGGGTGTTGTCCTCTTCATTTGACTGAGACTCAAAATTCCAGGCCTCTTAGCATTTTTTTAAAAAATGGGGCGTCTAATGTAACTAAATTAAACTCACAATAACCTGCATTTGTGGTAAATGAAGCAACACAGACTACAACTCAAGCAACGAGACAGAGTGTTTCAATTTTATTTGTTAGCTTAAATTGCCACTGAAGCTAATTAAATATGGTATACATCTAATTTTAATTTAACATTTAACTACAGACATGTGGTCTGTGAGACCACAAACGTTGGACTTTCGGTCGCCCCTATTTTATTTTTAACTCAATTTTAATGGATTGGCAATGTATATTCATGTTTTGTGACCTTCAATACCTGTGCACTCTTTCAACCACTTTCAGCCGATGATTTTAAAAATAGTTCAGTTATTTCTTTGAGTTTGGCCTCTAAGACTGCAACATCCTGTTGTTGTCCCAGTGATAAATAAGGTTTAGCAAATGCTGCTGAAACTTAGGCCTCGGAATATCATCCAATTAACTAGTACTATTAGTGAAAAGGATAATTTTAAGAAGATTATATTGATGAAAGTTCACATTCAGATGATTTTACTATGTAGGTTCACCCATAATTCACATCACGACTGTATATACAGAATAAATATTCGGATTTTTATACCAGTTCCTAATCTGTATATTTAAAATGCTCTATAAAACCGTGCTATGGAAATAACACATGCCGTTAAAAAAGGGCCAAATTCATCAACATCCATTTTAAAAAATCATATAATTGTTGAATTTTACATTGCATAATTTTCTATATGCCTTTATATAATGGAAAAATAATAGGATTATTAAGTATGAAGTAAGCTTTTTCAAGAACTTTGTTTATTGTATGTAATTTCAGATGATAGTACCTAACACTTTTACTTCATCAATGACTATATATTTTGAAAATTTCCAAAGTCGTATCTATTTATCAGGAAAAAATGCCTGCAAAATATATTGGCAGTTTTTCATACTGATACATTCATTTGAAAATTTAAATTGTCTGCAAATGAAATGCGGTTTAGTATACCGAACCACACAGTTGACTCCTAAAATGGTACCTTCCATTTAAGAGCTAATTCTTTTTCTTGTGTTACGCTGTAAGATGAACAAAATTGATTTATTTGATTTAGTCAGTGTAGCAACTCAATAATTGATCTTTGAGGGCTGTTAAACGTTTTTAAGGCACAGTAGAATATGCTGTGAAAAAGTCACGATCGACAGAGCTAACAAATAAATCCTGATATGCTTAAATTAATATCCGCGCTCCCAAAACTGATACACTTAGATGTCAACACAGTATATGCTCTCCACAAACTGATACACTTGGAGATCAACACAATATCTGCGCTCTTGCTATTGATACACTTGGTGGTTAACACAGTATCCGCACTTCTCAAACTGATAAACTGATACATTTCGAGATCAACATAGTATCCGTGCTCCCGAAACTGATAGACTTAGAGGTTAAGTCGAAATTCTTTATGTGCCGCAAACTTCATCACTGGAGAAGTGACAAAGATAAATTGTAAACAAATACTTTTTATTTATCAATTACAAGTTCAAGCATGTGATTTATTGTTTTAATTCTGAATAAGTTTTTCAAGAAAATATTTTGATTTTTTTTTAAAAATCACTTCTCTTACACATGAAATACAACAAAACATTTGTTAAAAATCTCTCTGAGAAAGAGTTTAAAATAATTAAATAATCCCAGAAAATTTGATGATTAATGTGTAATGTTTATTCAAAGTTTCCTTTCCTCGGATTTTCTCTCAATGTTGAAAAATGCATCGAATTAATCAAGTACTTTGCAAAAATTCTAGAAAGTCAGAACAAAATTTCATTCTTATTTCTTTTAATTGTAGGCGAGAATTTTTTTGAACATTTCATCATTAATAACAGCAAGACACAATAAATATTTCTTCTTTTTAAAATTTTACGTACATTCTGCAAAATAATTTCACTAATATTTGTGTGCCAAATGCAATTCTTTCGAATTTCTAGAAGCTGAAATGGAAAGAAATCAGTAAAAAGAGTCGTTCTGTCGAAATTTAATTCGAAGAAACATTTATTACAGTTAGTACTATTTTTAAAATTTACTACAAGCAAAGTGTCCAAACAAACTTTGGGGAAAATATTAATGATGGACCTTTTCCAGCCTTTCTAAAGTGGACTTTAATCTTATTTAGGGGTAAGGAATCGGAATTACAACGGAAAAAAGTTGTTGAGAAATAGTTGTTCCTTTTGAAAAGATGGAGTGAAGTGATTATTCTCCCAATCTTGCAGAAAGGATTTTAAAATGGAAAGATTATTGAAAATTTTGAGATCACTTTCAACCAAAGCTTCTTCGTTACTTTATATTTCATATCACTCTAAAACTTTAACCGTTTGCTTAATTATCCACAGTTAACATGGGTTCATATATATTTTAGTTAATTATTATCTCTAGAAAACTTGGGAGAAGCAGTTTCATTATATAATTACTCGTCTTGAAGGGTGATGAAAGGAAATATTTAGGTTTAGTTCGCAGTTTGCCAAGTTTTGTTGATT
>JAPMOQ010035478.1:114174-126432 GCA_026543055.1 Argiope trifasciata | reverse complement strand
ATATATATATATATATAATAAGCCAAGCAAAGAGGAATACAACCCAATCAAAACTACAACCAATAGAAAAAGAATCCGGTTTGAAGACTTTTTCTAGGGTCACCCTCAGGCAAGGATTCAAAATAAGAAATTTTTTCTGTGTGGCATCGGACAATGTCCAAAAGTATTGACCCCTCGGGACCCGAAAATCCCACGAAAATTAAGGCAAAAGAGATATACCAATTTAAGCAACAAATACACAAAAACAAAGCAACATTAAAAACACCATCAAATGAAACAAAAATATATAAAATAAAACTATATATGAAAATTCAATCAAAATTAAAACTAACCGCAAATTAATTAATTAAGGAAACAAAAGTAGAAAGAACATACCAGCAACAGGAGAAGAAATCTCACCATATCACCCCAACTGCCATTCCAATTTTAATACCGCGTAAAAAAGATAAATGTAGTTTATGAGCGCCATTTTATTAATATTTCATAATTTCTTTTTTTATTAAAATATTTATATTGCAGTAGTTTTTTGAGAAATCATTAAAAAATCTATCAAATTTAGATTCGTTACCCGTAGTACAGGCAGTTATAATTACTACATGGGGAAACATTTCTTCGGATACCTAAAAGTTATTCTAAATAAAATTGAAGACTAAGATAGCTTTGTTAATAATAGTAACAAAAGTGCTTTGGAATTTTTAAAAGGTAACAAAATTTATAAAATTAATACTTTTGAGTTTGAAAATTTGTATTCCAACCTGCCAAATGAGAAATTAATAATCGTCTGCACTCATATATGACGAATATTTAAATGTAGGTATCATTAATAAAAATAACTGGCTGAATTTATGCAATTTTAATATTCATGAAAATTATGTTTTCAATGGTATTAATTTTCATAAACAAGTTAAGGGTATTCCAATAGGTACAGATTTCTCAGGTGCTTTAGCTAATATTTTCCTGCATTATTACGAGAAAATAATAATTAAAAATTGCTTAATAAATAGATAGATAGTTATTGATGATTTAATTGTGATTAACCTAGAGAATACCAGTATTATTACCAGAATACTGGAATACCAGTACCTAACTGCTATCCTAAAGAATTGATTTCATAACAAATACAAATCATCTTGAAGCTACTTATCTACTTATTATAAACTCTGTAATTATCACTCTAATCTTAGCTCTAAAATTTTCAAAAAAATTTCACACAGTTTAATAATATTAAAACGATTTGTAATAACAAAATTTCATTTAAAAAAGCAACAAATAGTTTTATTAAAAATTTAAACAATAACGATTTTTCCAAAAACTACTGCAATATTTTAATAAAAAAAGAAATTATGAAATATTAGTAAAAAAATGGCGCTCATAAACTACATTTATCTTTTTTTTACACTGTATTATAATTGGAATAGCAGTTAGGATGATACAATGAGATTTCTTCTCCTGTTGCTGGTATGTTCTTTCTACTTGTTTTCTTAGTTAATTAATTGGGTGGTTCGTTTCATTTTGGTTGAATATTCTTATTAGTTTTATTTTAAATATTTTTTTTTCATTTGGTGATGTTTTTATTGCTGTTTTGTTTTTGTGTTTTTTTGCTGCTTAAATTGGCATGTCTCTTTTGCTTTTATTTTTGAGAAATTTTCGGGTCCCGAGGGGTCAATACTTTTGGTCATTGTCCAGTGTCTCACAGAAAAATTCCCTTATTTTGAATCCTTGCCTGAGGGTGGCAGTAAAGTTTCTTCCTCTCACTCCACGTGTATTCTGTATTTTTTACCTTCAAGATGGTTGTTGCCGCTCCAAATCCCTTTACATTGTGGTAGTTTCTAAATCCACTCCAATATTTTTAATCCTCTATTCACATAGTGTACGTTGTATATAAATGAGTACACGAACAAATCATATTCTTGATTATTTTATTAGTTCAATTTACAGAATATATGCTTAAAAAAACATTCGGAGATATCAAGTCCGTTCATGGCGAACGACACGACCTTCCTCCAGTGTCTCTCGTCCTTATCGCTCCCTCGTCGTTATCTCCTGGTCCCTTTTAGTAGCGTCTCACCCCCTTGGACAACACATGACCTTTGTCCGAACCGGTTTGAAACCTTCCTTGTGGAGAGTCGAGTAGCGGGAGCCTTACAGTGACCCTTTAAAAAGTCTTTAGGCCGGATTCTTTTTCTATTAGTTGTAGTTTTGACTTGTTTGTTTTCCTTTTTTAATTTAGATATACCAATATTTTAGATGTAGTTGCATTTGATCTCACTAAATACAATGATTGATTTTTTTTTTCAGTTTTAAATTTTAAAATTGTTTGAATCCAAAATAATTTTTAGTTTCGTTTCCATAATGAGTTTCTTTTTTGTTTCGTTAACTTAATTACATTAATTTAGATTTGTTTCATTAATAGGTTTTATTTCATTTACTTTTCATTTTTGTGAACTTTTTATTGTTTAATTCCGAATTAAATTTTAATTTCAATTTCGACCTAATTAGTTTTGATTTAATTTTTGTTGACTCAAGAAATGGTTTTAGTTATTTTAATGCTTTTATAGTTGTAATACACACACACACACACACAAACACACACAGACATATATATATATATATATATATATATATTTGTGTGTGTGTGTATGTATGTATGTATGTATGCATATATATAGGCCCTAAAATGCTTCGACGATTCTGTAATGTTTTATCTTTTGATCATTTGCAATAGGCCAGATGGAAGCTGATATCAGGGACACAACTCTGCTCCTACATATTATAAAGTAAAATACAAATAACTATGTAATAACAGTAAAAAAATAGCGCTAACGTGCCATTTGTGTTTCACGTATAAAAACATAAAAATGATCTAATGGAAATATGAGTTTACCTGTACTAGTAACATTTGTGTGACAAAGTAATAAGTACCTATCTATTAACGAATATAATTATTTGTAAATTTCAGTATAGGTTATTGTTTCCCCATTTACATAAGCATTAATACGATATAAAAATATATCACATAAAATGAGCAACTTTATTCACATTTTTTCATTGTAAATGTACATGAGTCCTATTTGACCCAATGTATGTAATTGTTACTTTTTTTCCGGCAATCGTACTTTTAAAATATTTTTTAGCTATTTTTACAGATTTTTTTAGATATTCCATTTCAATCTTTTTTTGCCAGGAATTTCTACACTACATGATCGTATTCTATTGTTGTATCTTTAAATTTTCCGTACTATGTTAAGACTATTTTTTCTATGATCATTCCAAATTATTCTAATTACAGAATAGAGCTCGAATGAAGGAGAAAGGCTTTTTGCTTTCATCTAAGATAAATATCATTTAATATGATTCCTCAGCTAATATTCTTCCAAATTTAAAATGGCTCTTTTAAGCAATTCTTGGAAAAGGGATTCGTTTTATCAAATCATTTTCAAATATCAAAAACAATCTTTGAAATAGATGTTTTTTTCACCTTCCTTCTTAAATCCCAATTTTAGAAAGAAAAAAATAGCCAGAAATAAATTTAGCAAAAAAAAAAAAAAAAAATCAGTGTTGTGTGGATGTCAAACCCAGATATAAGATATAGAAATAGAAATGTGTTTTAAATGTTTCTAAGGAAATCGATTCGTTTTCACTGCACTAGTATGAGGAAATAGCATTTATATAATCTAATGTTTTATATTTCCATGGCCATTGTTATAAAAGACTTGGTCAATTTAATTTCAATGCTATTATTTACTTTTGTTCATCATCCCACAGGAAACAAAGATGTAGCTACAATAGCAAACATATAACTAAACTATATAAAGAATGTTCTATTTTCCCAATGAAGTCCTTTCATTAACTTACAAAAATGCTTTGAAAGCTCATTTGTCTGATATTCTGGATTCAACGAAAAATTTATTGGCTACAAAATAGGTTTTTTTTTCAAAATATATTTTGATTTTTTTAATGCTATGATTGATCCTATTTAGCCTAGTATAACTAGCCCCGTTCTTCAACCAAGTCCATAAAAGAATGATAAAAAAGAAGTGACAATTTTCTTTGGTAAAAATAAGGATAATGCAATATTCAGTATCACATGAGGCAAAAATGTTATTTTAATTCCAGTAAACGTGATATTATGCTTTCTTGGTAGACTTCAGAAAGCCTGGACACATTACTGTCTCTCCTGGATTAAAAGCAAGTAAATCTATGGCGATTAGCCCAAACACGTAAAACATCTCTGCTCTGGGTACATTGAATGCCCATATCTTGAAAATAAAATTTACCTTTTATTCAATCAATATTTTTTATCATATGCTGTCTTAACTCACTCAATTATAAAAACGCTTTTATTTCAATATGAGAGAAACAGTCTTTTTCTTACATTTATTTATTACCAAACAAAGTATTACTATAAGTCTTTATTGAATGGATTCAGTAGAAATGGATTTAGTAGAGATTAATGTAAATTTTCCAAAATTTTGATTTAAATAATTCCACCAGAGAGGATGATCATATCACGATGTTTTATTGTTATCTGCCGTTCCTATTACAAAAATGTAGAACCATTTTAGAAATTAATTTAAATGGTAAATAATAGCAGAAAAATTTGAAACATTTTTATTTATCAGATTTTTGTTAGTACCCACACAGGTATTTTAAACGAAATTTTTATCTACTCTCGATGAAATTGAATTAGTGCTCATCATTCTTGTGAATTTTTAGTTTTCTAGCTTTTTTTGTTACATCTAGATTATTTTAACGAATGAATTAAAAAAATAATTTAACGACAAAGGTGCTAATCATAAGGTACCATTAATAATCAGAAAAAAAAATTCATCCTGTTCTTGACTATTGACCTTAACATCCAATAAGGTGAATATTATTATCTATTATGTTAGTTTTAGCTCATATTTTTTTACTGTAACTGTTTAATATTGATTTTTTATATTTTGTTGTTATTCGCATAATAATTATTATTATCACTATTCTTGGTGATAATTACTATCCGGTGTCTAGTACACTTTAAGAAAATTATAATAAAAGGGAAATTATTGTTGACTCTCGCTCCATATCGAAAGAAAAATTTATTAATCAATAATTTTTGAAAAAAAAAATTCCAAGATTAAAATTTACAAAGTTGTTGATTGTTTTTTTAATTCGTGATATGAATAGAGAGTCAAACTATACAAAAACTAATTACAATCAAATAATTGCAAACACATAAACAAATTAAAGAATATTTTCAAAAACTGTTCCAGTTTCCTTTTGGCTCTCCTATTTTCAATAGAAATATTCGACCTGATTTTAACCACTTTATAATCTGTGGGCTCAAAATATTTGTCAGTATCAACCTAGAAACTCCTTACTTTTCTCTTTTTGCATATTCCGCTTGCTGAAGTATTGAAGGGTTACAAATATTTGATATTTATAGGTGCAAAAATATGCGGACTCAATTATTTTCCTATAGCTTAAAACTATATGTTCTGAACTGGAATTGAATAGACAGTAATCTCTTAACCCCTAATTGGGGAGATGAAATTTTAGGACTTATCTGGGGAGGAGCCGTCTACGAGACCGCATTTCATTTACAGTAAAATTAAATTTTCTAATGAATGTATTGGTACGCCGATATATTTTGCAGATAAATAGACATGTTTTGGAAATTTTACAAAACATATTATCATTGAAAAGAGTAAATGCATTGGAACATACATTTTCTTCTCAAATCACTTATTACAATTAATATTGGGTTGTTCAGAAAGTCACTTCGTATTTTTTTGTCAAAATGAAAAGAAATTTTCGTTTAATGAATAAATTATTTATTAAATTATAAAATTGCCATTCTGGTCTAATATCTTTTGCCATATTTTTGGTAGTAACATGATTACACGCTCATAAAAGTTTTGGTCTTTGCTGTAAAAAAATACTGATCGAGGTGGTTTTTGGCCTCCTCATTTGAAGTAAAAATTTTGCAAATCAGTTCTGGTACTGATGTACTGTTAACACATCTTCTCCACACATATTGGCTAATTTATTTCTGGCTTGAACAGCATTTTTACCTTTTATAGCAAAAAAGAAAAAAATGACGAAAATGCTGTTTATTGCTCTCCATATTTAAAAGGGCACCATCCAAAAACTACTGCGAAGAATCAGCTGCACTTTTTCACACTCAAGCCTTGCTATATCATCTCTTAAAACATATAATGATTTTGCGGTTTAAGTATGAAATTGGGTACGAAAAATGCAATTAAATCCTTTGTCAGGAAAAAACGAAATTACTTTCCGAACAACCTAATAATATTCTTGAAAAACATACTTTTAAAATCATATTTATTTTTCTACTTTGTAAAGGTATATAGAAAAGATCTAAAGTGAAATTCAAAATTTATATGAAACATACAACAATTGAAAATGTGTGCAATTAGCCCCTTTCTATCGTCTTGTATGTCTTTCGTAGCGTGGTTTTTGAAGGCATTTTAAACATACAGTTTAAGGACTGGCATAAAAAGTGAACAATAAATTTCATATATATTTCTCTTGGTATATTAATATATTTTATGTATATATATACATTTCCAAATACATTACCATTGAAAAAAATTAGTTATGTTTATTATATACATATCAGAAAAACTCTTTGGTATAATTTTTCTTATCACTGAAATCCCTTTCTCATTTTTAAAGCGTCTGGAGCGCAGCTTTATAATAGAATCAGTAAATGAGATGATACTTAGAGGCTTAAGTTTTAGAGCTAGCCGCTAAGCCTTGTGTATCCCTGGAAGGCTAACAGGGAGGAGCCTTCTTAGTGACCGCGCTAAAAGAAAAAATTGAATTATTTAAACCCTATCTGTTGAAATCAATTGAAAAAGTACAGATATGAAGGTAACATCATCAGTAAAAAAAATCAATTATATTTAATAACTATTCTTGAAACGCTAATATTTTATATCAA
Source organism: Argiope trifasciata (assembly GCA_026543055.1). Classification (NCBI taxonomy): domain Eukaryota; kingdom Metazoa; phylum Arthropoda; class Arachnida; order Araneae; family Araneidae; genus Argiope; species Argiope trifasciata. The sequence goes on along the minus strand of JAPMOQ010035478.1, from coordinate 119,486 downwards.
ATAAGGTTTACCCCAATCTATTAAATCACTCACTAAAGCTTACCGATTTTTGAAAGTAGGAATATCACTATTCAATAAAAACTGGTGATTTTAGACCACTTCATCGAGCGTCACGAAACGATATCATGATTGGCTCCCAGGGTTTCTTAAGATGTTGATACTGCTACATTCAGTATTGACAGGTTATTCGGCTATACGTAAGAGGGGCTTATCAACTGATTGTCTTAAGATTATGAAAAATAGATCTTTCAAAACTTCATAAATCGATCAGATTTAATAGCAGAAACGTTAGAAAGAATAGAAAACACTCTACATCTGGCCCCAATGGATTTAACGAGCATCGTACCCGCATACACGAATGTTCATCGGTGGAATAGGGTATCGAACCTGTAATCCTCGTGTCCTGATAGCGCGATCTTAATCTCCAGATCATCGTCACCATAGAAATTCAATTAATGAACCTAATCTTGCTATCAGTTGTAGGGAATACACAGCTTAAGAAACTTTTCTTATGCCATAGAAGCAATTCACAGGCAAATCACAAGGGATTCTTTCTTTTATGAGCAAGGAACTTGAGAAAATCGTGTGGTATTAAGAATTCACTTTCAATTTAACAACTCCCACTCGCTGTGCAAGAAAAACTAACAGAAATAGAACTAAAACCGTCAGTAAAAGCAGAGAAGAAACTGACTACCCTGTGTTTATCGCCCGAGTTTTACTGTTATTTCAACCTTAGAAGAACATTTCTTGACAAGAAAATAAAAGTGTGAACTGATTTGAAAGGAAATGCTAAGGCTCAAACATGACAAACTTTTCTTCATACTTTTTTTTTCACTACTGGTATTGGTAATAAAAGAGAAATAAGAATCCTTTCTCTTTCTTCTTTTATTTCTACTTGTTCATTCGGATCTTTGCTAGACATTTCGGTTGAAGTTAGATCCTTTCATTTTTTTCTCCTGCAATGGTTAAATATTTAACTATCACTGACATTAGTAAGCAGACAGATGATGCATTTTGGTAAGTGTAGCACAGACATTTTAATCTGTTTCCAAGCTCTGAAACAACAACTTCTCTGTATTCAGTGAAAGATCTTTTCTTTTCCAGTTCAATATTATTGTCTGAAAGTCGACTTTCAAATGCCTTTTTTTAAGTGAAACTTGTGATAAATGAATGTAGATTATAAAAATTATGTAGTCATGTCATACATGTCATTAAGCAATATTCTTTTAATTCAAAGTTAAAATATATAAGACATGTAATAAATGAATTAATGACAGAAAACTTAAAATTGGAAAAAATCCTATTATCATGTTCAGTCGTTACATTTTTTATGTAAATTTTGTTAGGAAATAAAAAAAATTTCTAGGATTAACAGAGGTTGCATCTCACCATATTCGTGTATATTATTAACACAATATTTTCATTAAATATATTTCATGATTATCATCTCAGATGTTGTTACGTAAATGTAATTTACTGATGTACCTTCGCTTTTCTTCTAAAATTAATGTGATATAGATAACAATTATAAATACAAACTTGGTGTCCATGTGTAGTTATCTTCCAAATGGTGGCAAACAATGGAGTTGCCTCTCTTATTTCGAAAAGAAAAAAATCAATTACAGCCACGGGCAAAATGTTAATTGCACAATTACCTAGATTATTTAATTTAATACGTGGAAATGAGTTATTTCTTTATTTCTAATGCCCCACAACTTCCTTAGTGATTTTATAATTCAGTCTGTTATATTATGCATCTGGTAGGGAAGGTGAGCTGAACTTGCAGAAGGGCTATATAGAATAATGTTTAGTGTTACAGTAGAATAGATAATAATAGAATAGTGTAGAATTTAGAAGATTGGAGCGTAAGAAAATTTAAATTCATTTAGGTGTTACTTCCTCTCCTAAGTTCTTGTTGCACTTCATATTTCTTAAGATTAATAAATATATTAGCAAAAATAAAGTGCAGTAAGATACAATCATGGTTGAAAATGAACTACTCAGGGTTTTTTTTCCTTGCATTGTCCATCACATGGCAAAAACTAAATATCATTTGAAAAAAATTGATGCATTCCTAAGGATTTTTAATTAAAATTATATATTGAATTTACTATGAACAAAATTTATAATAACAGCACACATTTTTTTCATCTTATTTTAATATTACATCAAGAGTTATTGGAAAACAAATTTCCTTAATATAGGTTTATGCTTTTCGAAATTAAGTGATAATAAAATTTTTATCTTCTAATTTAAAAATATTTAATTCATATCTTAAGCAGGATATCGTTATTAAATTTAATTCTTTATTTTTATAAAAATAAAAGGTATTCGGCATCTTTTTGAATACATATTTATTATTAAATATATCATTAATGCGGGGAAAATTTCAAAATTAGAGTTTCAAATATTTTTAAATAACAGCAATATAGGCTTGCACGGAAGGACAAGGTCATTTTATGCAAGCATGCAAAATTCCAATTTCTTTTTTCACTGAAGGACATGGTCGTTTTATGCGGGCATGTAAAATTTCAGCTTCTTCCTACATAGTTTCTCAATCTTAGCAACAAACTTTCTCTGCACTGTTCATAATTAGGAACATGATCATGTTGAAACAAAAACGGTTGCCATTGATGGAAATGTCGAATTAGACATGGATTACAAAGCACAACATTCGTAATAGAATTTAACAGCATCCATCTTCATTTAGCAATTCCCACACTTGCTAAAGCTTCCAAAAACTAATGAATGAGTGTCATAAATTATCAATTGCCGTTGTTGCAAGAAGTCGCCCATCTTCGTATTACGAATGCTTTCAAATTGCGTTATGTTATGAAAGTTTTTGTTGGAGCAAATTACAATAAATAAATAAAAAACTTTTTTGCTATTTATACCCAATTTATTGCAATTAATTATTGCAACTACGTGTTTAATATATAAATATGACTAAGTATTAAAGTCATTTTTATTTTTTACAGAGATCAATGCATCTATTCGAAGATGAATGTCAAAAGAATATCAGTTTGTAGAATTTTCCTTGGATTTCAGCTTTCCTTCCAGATGAATTGAAATTTAGCCCACTAAAATGGCAACAGGGTCACAATGGTCTGGTGGTAAGGTCTCTATTTTGGAACCAGAGTTATTGGAATTAACCAGACGGTTCCAAGTTCGATATCCAATTTAACTGATGAGTAGTCGTGTAAGCGAATTTGCACACGCTATATCTGTCAAGCTCATGTGTCCTCCATCTATGTGGTGTGAAAGGATCAAAAGGTATGCCAGCTCAGGTGCCGCCTTCGTTCTTTGACCGCAGCTGAAATTTACAACGTTATTCCCAAAATAGCCCAAATTTTGCTTTAAAACGGTGCGTTCATTTAACTAATCAACAAACAACAATTGCTGACAGATTAATTAATATTGTTACTTTGCTTATCGTAATGGTATTGATTCTTATATGTAAATTGTTTATGTATCTGACTTTGGAATTAGGAAAAGAAAAAAATAAAGGTTGTATTTTATGCAGTTGCAAATAAAATTTGTTTTCTGAAATTTTATTTTTCTTCGAACATTTATAGAATTATCTTGGTACCGAACTTTAATGCCTAAATATGCTTTATCATACATTTTGGTTTATTTATTTGAAAATTGTGCATATTAATGACAAAAATGTTGTTAAAATATTTGAGATTAAAAGAAAATATTTATTCATTTCCGAGAATGCCTAATATAGTTTTCAAAATGACTGAAACAACAGCCAAATCCAAGAAAAGGCCTTGTTAAAAGTTTAATATCTATATCTGTTTTTTGTGCAACTCTGTATACAACAAGTTGAATTTAAATTATCTTCATCATTGATTTCTTATTAATCTTCTATCACTTTTCTAGAATCTTTACTTGAAATTGTGAATAATATTACATAGGATACATGGTCAAAATTCAAAGTTCATTTAGAGAAATTTGGAAAAAAAATCAAAATTCGAAAGTATCGATTTATTTGTCATTTAATGTGTGATGGTATATCATCAGTACATTATATCAGAATTAAAAAAATAATACAATGAATATTCTAGAAAATATCCTTAACTGTTGTAAATAATTTTAACTTCTTGTATACGATTCAAAGCAAATTTCATATTATAAATAACTATTATACCCGAAACTCTAAAGGAGAATTTCAGTTTTTTATGAACGTAGAAAGATTATTAAAACAAGCACTTTTCGACCCTTCAATATTTAACGTTTTAAGAGCTTTCATGACGTTAAATCGTTTTTTCAACATTTCATAATCATCTTCTTCATTGATTTCTTATTAATAGTCTATACACTTTCTTCCTCTAATCTTCCTTTCAAATTGTAAATAATAGTACATATGATGCATGATAGAAATTTAAAGTTCATTTAGAGAAATTTGAAAGAAAAAATTCTCATAAATTCGAAAGTATCCAGGTGTTTCTGATCACATAATGAGTTTCACTGCATATCAATCATCAGCGTGTTATATAAGAATTTAAAATTAATACATTGAATATTCTATAAAATATGTGAAGCTGCAGAAAATAAATTTTAATGCATATATACAATTTAAAGTCTGCTTTTATATCATAAATAACTTTTATTCTTAGGACTCCACGATTACATTTCTGTTCATTCTGAAAAAAAAAATTACTTTTCAGGCCTGATATATTTAACACTTTAAGAGCTTTCAGGATCCTAAATCTTTTTTCCAATATCTTATATCGTTTTCAAGACAGAATAGCAGGCTATAAAAGTGGCGCTGTAAGTCACTGATCGCGTGGCATGTAGACAGTTTAATACGTAGGCGAAAGTTTAAGAGGAATAATGTGTTTCTTTTTTCGAAATTAATGTGGTAAAAAAGACTTGAATAGTGTAAAAGAAAATAAATTCAATTCAATTCTTCAATCAAAATTTATGGTATCGTAGTCGTCTATGTTATGAAACATAAAATTTGAAGATTGAGAAACATAGACCATATTTTGAATTTTATCAAAACAATGCTGTTTTCTTAATAATATATAAAAGTATTTCCAAAGCTTTTTCTTCCAATATGACACTACATTTTATAAAAATTAAGTTACTTTATAAGATATATAAAAATGTGTACATTTCAGATGTAAGTCTTTATTGATAAGAATATGAAATTACCTCTGATTATGAAGGGACTATATTATTTTGCAAGGAAATATATCTAAGATACTCACCATACATAATTTTAACACATTAAAAAGCTAATAAAATATATCTAATTATGTACCGATATTAATTAAGCTTTTAATTATCCAACATAAATAATG
>JAPMOQ010035478.1:76315-114164 GCA_026543055.1 Argiope trifasciata | reverse complement strand
ATTGACAACTCGAATATTGCTCGAAAACTTCAATATGGACCATTCAATCATTGTTCGATTATTGAGCATTTATTGAAGTAGCTGGTGACTACGAACGGGATTAATCATTAAAAAATGCGTATGTTTCCTTTTCATAATAAATTGTGTTCAAGAACATCTGATAATCACTTAAAACGTTGTTTCTTCAAAGAAAAAGGGGCCATATACAAATTGATATCGGGAATTTTCAGATTAAAATCATCATGTGCAAGAAAAGTTTGGTTGATTTGTACGGAAAATAAGTAATTCTAAGAATAAAAAAGTACATTGAAAAGGAAAATGTCTGCATTTCCTTATGTAATTCAAAAAATAATTTAACATAAATATTTGATTCAGTTAAATTATTACAGTTGAAGGAAAAAAACGGTATTTTAAATTAATTAGTTTGAATGTCATTTTGAAATATTAAGAAAATTATGTTACACAGTTAATTATCTACATATGTATAGAAATGAAAATTGCATCTGAGTTATGCAAATAAGTAATAAACTCTTAAGATTACATGGCTGTGTCTCTAATCTGTCCGAAACAAGAAAATAATGTTTTTAGTGTAAATATTATCATGGATTTTATCTTTTTATAAAATTCCGATATTTATTTCCATTTTAATTTAGGGTCTCTATCCAGCTAGTCCAATTTTCAATTAAATATAATTCGATTAGTTTTAAAGACACAAATGTGTGGTTTCTTATAATGATGCTGTTGAAAAATATTTAAAGATTTCTAACTGTCTAAATATATCTAGAGGAGTTATATAAAAATTTAAAAAGTATAATTTTTGGAAAATTAATTGAGAATTTTTTTTATTTAATAGTCTTTTTTTGAATCGCTTTACAATTTACACGAACCATTTATCACTAAAAAGAAATTCGAAAAAAGATATCTTAAAAGTAGGTGAAGTATATTGAAGATATCTGAAGATAAAGAGACTGCGCTTTAATCATTGTGTTATACCTTGTATACATATTGAAGAAGCAGCACATTTTTTCAAATAAAAATACGGATGCGAATTAGAAGAGCTTAATGTTTTTACTTCATTTTCAACCATCAGAATGATTTACTATTATTTTATTTTACTGTGCTTTAATTCACAAAGCATTCAGATACTTTATTCCTTTTAATTCAAACCATGCACACAATTCTGAAAACTAATAAATGAAAGGAGTGAAATGTAATTGGTTAGAATACTAAAACTGACTCCATAATTCTTCCAGGAAAATAAATGAAAGAGTTGCTCTATTTCTTCCCTGAAACTTACGGCTTTCTTTCACATTAAAGCCTGCATTCCTATCCTTCAGAATAATAGTTTATTTACACAACATTGCTATCCATTCATTCCGAAAAATTTCTCTTCGAATTTTTGCTGTCAAGCTGAAAGAAAAATAGGTATATTATATTTTAAGAAACGTTCTCCGTCTTTTGACTTTTATCCAAATTCCTTATTAACAGTCAAAGAAAGTCCAAAAAAGATATTTCACACTTTTCTTTGCATATATATGTTGCAAATTATGTAATTCTTTGTATACACATTGGAGAAATATGCAAAAGAACACAACTTATAATAAATTATGTTTTCAAGGAATGTATAAAAAATAAATCAATAATAAATATCAGGATCAAAATATCAGTAAGGAGAGTTAGGAATATCAATATCAAGAATCAATGTTATTATGATTAAAAAAAGAAAAAGTATGCTCTAAGGGACAAAAGATTCCGAAACGATTCGATAGATTGCAAATCTGTAAATTAAAAAAATTTAAATGAGCAAGTTATTGAATGAGACTTAATAATTTACTCTGTCATGTTTATCAACAGCATATTGTCAGTTGCAAAGACAAAGAGGATGTTAAGAAACTCAATAGCATTAATTCATATCTTAAATATTTTAGTATCAATAAAGTATTTTTACAAATTAGTTTCATTTGTTAAGTCAAGCATTACTAGTCCATACCTATTAATGATTGCCTATAAAATATTATTAAAATATGTTTCTATTTTTCGAAAATTCTGGAGATTTAATTTAATAATAAAAAAACATCAAAACATTGATTCTTTGGATGAATCTAGCACTATTGACACACAGTATTTGGAAATATTTTTGACGATTAATCCTATAAATAGAAGTATTCGAAAATCAGAGGTACGCAGTAAGAATTTTTTGCAATAGGCGAAATATTCGATATTGCGTTTTGTGTATGTGATAAAAAGTAAAAAGGCTCATTACTTCTGCAATACGAATTACTTTTATTTCATTCAATTTATTACAAGTTGTAAAACTAGAATTTGTAATCTATTTTGTCTTACTTCCTCATGTTCTAGAGTTTGAGGATATTTGTTTATTTAGGATATTTTTAAATACCCCATAAAAATTTACTTAGCAATTAATCGTTTAATTTAAATAGATATTAATTTCCTACTTATACTGGTAAATGTAAATTAATTTTGAAAATATTTTCTTTCAAAATTAATTTATTTATTTCAAAGTTAATTTTATTAATTTATTTTATTCAAAATTAATTAATTTAATTTATTTCAAAGTTATTTTTTTCCACAAAATTACTCTTCGTTAAAAAACGGTTATTCATCTGATAGTAAGAAGTGGACATGAAAATAAAAAGTTATCACATCTCGTTAGTGAAAAATTATTCCTAAACACAACTTTATGCTTGATATTTATATTGTCTTAAAATATCGTGACGACATTTTCAGAATGTTGCTGGACATTCTGAGTAAAGAATAAAACTTTTGAAGTTATTTTCATAATATTAAATTTTGTGCCATCCATTTTTCAAAAACAATGCATCTTTTTTTATATTTATATCAGAAGAAGAATTTTTTATACCAATGTAGAATATATGTCCTTTAATCAATGAAATTACGATAAAAACGAAGACAAATGTCGGCGTAGAAAATGGAGACATCTAATATGCTGAGAAAAAAATATACAATTCTTTTGTAATAATAAGCTGACAACCAATATTTCGAATATAATAAATTTTTCAAAAGCGTGTCCATCTATTCATTTCAAAGAATTTTTCTCCAAATTCTTGGCATCAAAGCAGAGGCAGCAATTCCTTACAATTTTTCCCCGAACAACGCAGGCTATGTTTTGACCTTAGTTAAAACTGTTCTGTTATTCGTGACTGTAATAGAAAAATGATGTACCAAATTCTTTGATCAGTTATGTTTTGCGGATTCTTTATTCTTTGTACTCATGTGTATATCTGTGGAGAAATGTATAGCGAAAGATAAAAAAAAAAGTTTTATTTTCGAGGAATGTAGCAGCAATAAGAAAATCGAATTCTCGTAGTAAATGAAAGGAATATATTCTTAAAGGAATTTATCCAATAGCCATATACCGATTGAATTCTAACTGGAAATAGAAATATATATATATATTAACGTGAAAAGAAATGAACTGATTTTTTTCTTCAAATAATAATAATAATAAAAATTCGGATGGTTGCAAAAAAAAATTACAAGTAAATAAATTTTGAAGAAATTATTTAATAATTTACTGAAAGCTATGTTACAAATCATATCACTTTTAAGATTTATTTGAATTCTTTTTTTTCCTATAAAATAAACGATTTGCAGAAAATAAATGCATGTTGAATTCGATCATTTTTATTTGATCTCTCAAGTGTAATAATGATTTCAATAATGTTATCCAATTACTGTGTCGACATTGCCATCTGACGGATGTTCGAAAAGGCACGGAACTAATTTCAAGAAAGAAATCATTAATATGTAAAACACCTTTATAGAATAATTTTATAAGCATCGAAAAAATCAATTGTTCCAAAAATTTTATTATGTATATATATTACTATCCATCACTCTGCCCTGTACTTACTCTCATATCCTTTTAATGCAGGGTATCCAACAAGGTACGTAGTAACTTATATATAAAGATATGTAAAGAGCACATTAAGACCATTATTTTAATTTATAACGTGTGAGGTTCTTGAATATAGCGTTGTAATGAATTGATCTTTACCGCTCAAATGAGAGAGTGGAATTTCAAATAAATACTTTATTTACAGCCTTATATTTTTGCAGAAGAACTAATTGTTCTACTTTAGAATGAATTTTCACTATTTACACAGCATTTGTTGGTTGGATGTCTATCGTGGAAACATTTCAGAAAAAGAGTCCTCCATTAACTCCAAGAAAAACACCACAAGATGCTAAACGGATGTTAGCCAGAGCCGCTTCCAGGAAAGAGCATCCAAATCGCAGTCGGTAATATTAAAAGTCTCTCTCCTCTCCAAGAGACTTTACCACCGTCCAAAGTCCACCTCCTTAATTTCCATTCGCCCACATCAGCTTTCCATCAGCCAATCAGCCAGAAAAAATTTCCTTTAATTATGATACCATCGTGGCCAAAGATATCACCAACAATGATGCACCCCAGCAATTCCGTTCTGGAACACGGGTCAGTGATTGCATCACAAAGAGACTGCCCGGAATCCAGCCTTTGGACATCTTTCTTTTGAAGACGCGACAGGTCCCATCCCCATCATGAACTTTACTTTTGGTCTAGTGACCAGAGGTAAACAATCAATGAAGAAGATTCACCCTCTCAAAAGTTTAACAATGGAAACTAACAAGTTGTGAGCAACTGTCTAGAAATGTCGCTAATCGTGAATAGGACAAAGGAACTTTACAGCATCATAGTCTAATTAAAGTGTGCAGCTTGTGCCATGAAATGAGAGGAAGAAAAGAAAAACCCCTAGAAAAATCAATATTTATTGAGAACTCTCATTGTAGCAGATTTACCAAATGTCGACCTCTCGAACAGATGACATGGCGAAGTATAGAATCAAAATTCTTCATAATTTTCTGCAAAACGTCTCTTCCGATTTCTTTGATCTCGGTTTCATTTGCTAAACTTAAGTCGTCCAATGCTGAGAGCTGCATGAGATACACTGTGTCTTTCAGATGTCCCAGTTAGAAATGTCGCAAGATTAAAATCCGTGGAGTAAAGCGGACAGTCTATAACGTTACCTGTTTCCGAGATGGAATCCAACCTGATCAGTTTGATGTGAAAATAATTCTTCAGATCAAAATCTCTCTCAGTGAGATGAGGCCTAGAACCTTCTGGCGTAAATCCTTCTTATCCGGTGTATTAGGAATTTGGTTATCCAGTTGAGGAAGAGCATGTCCTTTCATTGTTTGCAACAGATTTTCATATTCACGTAGAAGAGTGTCGATGCATTTTTCGCATGCATCCTAATTTGGAATATAAACTGCCGGAAAATTAGTAATTATCTTTCGTGTAATTAAACTATGACGCTATATTAGAGGACCCCATATATTATACATTAAAATTCTCATTTTGTCTTGTTACATTTGAATCTGTAAATAATAGAAGCTCATACATCGAGGGACATTCTGTATAATCTGCCATGCAGTAGGTATATTTCTTTAAATTATTCGATTAATATAAAACCTTTATAAATATGTTTTGTCAATAAAAAATGCCATGTATATACATTTTAAAAATCCTTGCAAATATTTTAAAATTATCTAGATTCTCTGATAACTGCATTCATTACTTTTCCCTAGGTATTTCTTTATTTATTACTTGAGTTTCATCTCACCAGTCATATTAGCTACCCTATAAATTTGCACAAAATACATTTTACAAGAATTCTAATACAATAAATCGAAACTACTTTTATAACAATTTAAAATATAAATTCTCATTTTAAAGAAAAAGTAACTTGTCAACAGGATGCATTATGAACTTGATTCAAATATATGACAATTACGTTGAGTATGAGGATTAATATAACATTCTTTTTTTTAATCAAATAAATTTTCTCCCTGCTAAAAAATACTTGATCTGCTCATTTTATTTTATGGAAGAAAAAAGTAACTACAAAACTATAAACTAAAAATATAATATATGCAAACTAAATATACAGTATATACATTCAAGGGAAGGAATACAAATCCATGCTCACTACTTACGTTGAAAAAATGACTATTTTTTTTCTAAAAAAGTAAGTATATCTTTAATATATCTGTCCATTCATTTATAGAAATATGTTTTATAATGCTGCCTTTATAGTGGAAATATAAAATAAGCTACCGCATTTGTTGAGAAACATAGACCATCTTTTGACTTTTATCAGATTTACTTACTCTCTGCATTCGCGATAAGTGATGAAAAAATTCTAACTTCTTTATTCCACAATATTTTGCATTTCGTTTTTATTTTTTGTGGGTATATGTTGGTTTATAAAGGAAAAAAATCAGATAAAAGAATGATTTATGTTTTCGAAGGATACAAGATCAATATGAGAATCACATTCTTGCAGAGTAAGAAAGAATGTTTTTTTTTTTTTTTTTTTTTTTTTTTTTTTTTTTTTCTAAATCGAATCTGCTCGAATATCTTAGCGTTGGAATTGGATATATATCTGAAGAAAACTCTAGCCAGAAAAAAGAAAACTTATCAGAATGAGAAAAAAGTATGAAATTTTTCTTTTTATATAAGGTAAGTGATTTTATTTAAGTAAGATTTATTTTAATATATACTGAGGTGACAAAAGCCATGGGATAGCATTATGTAAAAATACAGATAAGAGTAGTATCGCTCATGAAATGTATAAATGGATTGTAAATTGTTCGGATTTCCATTGTATTCATATGAAAAGATTTCTGATATGATTATGGCAGTTCGACAGAAATTAATTGCTTTTAAACGCGGAATGGAAAACGGAGCTAGAGATGTATTGGAATTCTATTTTCGAAATCGTTAAGTAATTGCATATTTCAAAGAAAAATACCCTAATGTCAAAAGAATGCCTAATTACAGTCATAATCTTAGAGCATGGATAAAGCAGTGACTGTCCGTTTGCACTGATGACTGATGCCAGTAAAGCCCAAGTAGAGCTGTCAGCGTTAAGAGACAAGAAACACAGCTTGAAATAACGTTAGTATTCAACATGTGATGGCCAAAAGATTTTTAAAGGGCTATAGTAGCAGAAAACCGACACAAGTGTATTTACTAACTGCACGGTAATAAATACTTTGTCTTTCCTATACTCGTGACAATATCGGTTGGACTATTGGGCTTGGTCAGCTGAGTAGCGATTTCATTTGGTAAAAGCTAATGGTAGGATTCAAATGTGGCACAGACCACACAATCCCAGAAACCCAAGTTATTAACAAGGCACTGAAAAACCTGGTGGCTGATACAAAATGTTCTGGACTGTTTTACAAAGGATGGACTGGACCTTGCGGTTAAACTAAATCAATCATTGACTGGAAATGGTTACACTCAACAACTTTGAGTCCTGATGGGATCGTTCATGAACTTCATTTGATCAAACAAGGATGGAATAATTATGGATGACAAACTGCCATTTCACCGTGTCATAACGTTTTGCGATTGGTTTCAATAAAATCACGAACTATTCCAGTGAATGATGCGGACATCTAGATCGCTGTGTCACCAGCTGTTAAAACTCTCAGTTACTAAATGCCTACAGATTGCCAGATGGGAGAACTCCTTCACCTGAGTGGTCATCGCATCTGGTAATTAGTATCGTCCAGCTGAAAAACCACAAATGAATTTTCATCATTAAAAAATATTTATTGCACCTTCAATTGTACGAGAATGCATCATTAGCTGACATTCCCACAATCGACTAGTGACCACTGTGGGGAGCATTTTGCTCAACAGCTATTAGGCGATAGAGAGCTCAAGTACGCCAGTGTGGAATGAGAGATGGAGATTGGACAAAAATAAAATACGGGGAGGTTTTTTTTGAAAGGGAGAGGAGAATAAGATCTTGGGTTGCGAACTGCTGAATTAGGCTCCACTAATTGAAGTTCGATCTGAGAGCTACTCCAGGAGTAGCCATGTTAACTAACAACCTGTTAACTTCTTGTGCTGTTATTTCTCCGAATTAATGTACAATTTATTTCACAATAAGCCTTCAACCTTTGACTGTTGTGTAAATATTATCTATTTTCAAATGATGTAAATATTAATATTTTAACCTAGATTAGAGCAAGTAGTTTTTATGTACATAAATGGCTGTAAATAAACGAATGGCTTGAAGTTCTACTTCCTTATTTGATCGGTCAGGATCAAGATATTACAGCCCACAATGAGATCAGTCCTTGCTTGCATCGCCAATATCTTAAATATCAAATCAGTTTTTAAAGTTTTGCTTCAAAACAGCTTTACGCTCAGATTTCCTTTTCAAATTACCAGACTCTCATTCGGTTTTTTTTCGCTGGACGTCTCATTACTTCCAAAAAATAATATACATGCATACATTAAATATGTCATGTATAGTGAGCATGTATAATAGATATTCAGACGTTTGCTTACCAAGAGACGAAAAAATTCCGTTATTCGAAAACGAGAAAGGAATTAGAAAGTTATTTATCAGTATTGACACAAACGGTGTGTCTGTTGTTGTTGTTGTTTCTTAGGGCACTTGCCATTTGACACGCCCCCTGTGATTTAGATAGCAATTTGAGCCAATAGGGGGCGTCTCGTCTTTTTTTTTTCAATGACGCCATCTGCAGCCAAGAGTACGACTTACCACTCACACTTACAACACTTTTTATGGTTGTTCATGCTTCGTTCATGCATTTGCATTCGATCAACCACAGATCGTAATTTAGATTTGAATCAGAGAACGATCACCTCTGACCCAGTACCCCCTGTGGTATTACTCTCAATATGAAGGACTTTGTGATCACGACCGATTTGTACGTGCGTCAGTCACCATCACACACGGGAAATCTTCAGCTGGCGGATTTGAATTCACAACCTAACGAACACGAGTCCAACGCCCTATTAAACTGTCTATCCGGCCTGACGGTATGTCTGAAAGTAAATTTAGCAAATAATATTATTTTAGAATCATATTCTCTTAATTTGGTACTTATTACAGATTTACGTTTCCTTTTTTTATTGCTATTTCACTGTCAAGAGGAATGTAAATACTTATTACGACCTAATAATAACTTTCATTAAATATTTCGAACAATGCTGGTATAACAAACTAGAAATTTCATTTAACTTGTAACTCCCTATCTAACGGTCACAAAGAGAATAAAATGTTCAATGTTTTCCTATTTTTAATGTAATATATTATACTTTATACAGGATATAAATAGTAGCGAAATAAGGTTGCAGTAATTATTGGCATATATTCATTGATGAATTGAGAGGATATCTGATACAAATGTTTGTCCACTAAATCTGCAATTTTGCTGATTTTGCTAGCAGTCGTTCCTTAGTAGATAAAGTATGAAGTTGCTGAAGATGTTGGGAAGAAAATAATTTCGAATTTGATTCGGTTTTTTACACCATAAAGTTATATAAAAAACCAAACGAAAAGAAAACAAAAAAAATTCTTTACACATCCCCCCTAACACAAAAAATGAAGTACTTCTTATAGATTGAATGGAGTTCAAAATTGCTAAAGTTGGCCTAATATTTCAAAATAGCTTTAAAAATAACTAAATTGTATCGAAATTCAACAGACAGAATTTGTAAATTTAAACTGACTAAACTCCGATTACTTAGAAAGCAATATTTCCTGGCCCTGTTTTGCAAATTTAAAATGTAGAAACAATTAAGTTATTACAACTAAAACAAATTTCATTCTTCAGTTTCTTTTTTCATTTTGGAACTGGTGAAAGCATTCTATTTTATGCTCAAACCACGTGCAAAAAATATTTATCACTTGTTGCAAAAAAAATTGTTCTTTTCAACAATTTTCGTCAAAGCTGGTATTGTTTGCTCAGCAACAATACTTTAAAAAAACGCCTGCTACTTTTTGGTAAAATTTATCATGAATCACCCTTTATCAGTCAATTAATTTTCAATAATGGAGCTTTCATGTAAGCAGAAAAAACTACATTCCATAAAAAAATCACCTTCATTGTTTGCTGTTAAAATTATTTCTGCTACAGTAAAGCTATTTGACCCATGAAATTAATCTTGCTTGAGAATCATCCAGATGTAAACCTCTAATGCCTTGAAAAATAAAATGCGTTCCTAAAATTAATTCATAAAAATTATCGTCTGCATTATTCTATTCACAAGTGATTATGAAATTTTTTAAAATATATATAATAAACTCTATTTAAAAAAAAAATTGCAATATTCCCACTTATCTGGATTAATGATAATAACACCATAAAGATGACATTTTTCACAAATTATCTCATTGATAGTACCGTGAATCAAACAAACGAAACTTTTGGTTCTAAGGGCTAAAACAGCTATGGTTAATATCTGAGATAATTGAACAGATATTTTTGTAAAGTATAGACTAATACATTTCACATAACATGCAAAAGAAATAACCAAGCTATTTCTTTATTAAATCGAAACAGCATGACATTCGTATCGTACAACAGGTTCATCTGTTAATTTTATTCTTTGATTATTTAATTTATGAATTGAGTTTAAATTTTTACTAATCATTTAAAAAAAGTTGGTGACAAAAATAATGAGAAAAATAAATGAAATCGAGATAAATTATATTTAAGAAAAGCAGATTGTAATACAAACGATATATGCGATAGACATGAGATATGTGGTAGTCAAGACAATTTTAAATTACTTATAATTAAACTAATTTTCTGATTTCCTTTTTAATTATTTATTTATTGGTAATTTTTATCATAACTTTTTATTCGAAAAAAAATACAAAATTATATTATTATGATTTTAGGTAAGTACATATTTTTAAGCTACAAAATAATGAGTTTTTGTGACAAAATACCAATGCATTAATATATCAATAATATAATTCTAACAAAATATATCAATTAAAAAGTGTGATTTTGAACTTTTTTAGTATTTGCCTCTCAGCTTTCAAAACAAAATAATATGAGATTTATTTAAAATTTTGAATACTTTAGTTAATATAACTTTGGATACTAGTTTCAAATTAGTGTCAAATCAAATAATTAAATTATCAGTAAATTTATCTTGCATATAAATTTTACTTACTTTCTTATTTTAAAGAGATTTTGACGTATTTTCCTTTACTTATCATGAAAAAATAAAATAATAGAAAATTTTAAAATGGGTATGCAAGTGAAACTTTGCATGAAATGACCAACATAAGTGCAAATTTATTAATTTCAACAATGCATTTTATCTTATTTAAGCTATGAATATAATAAAAACATTCTCTGAAGAGCAGTAGATTAATTTAATTGAAATATATTTTTTCCCAGGTCTACATAAGTACGAACTTAAGAGACCTTATGAATATATCTCATATTCAAATCTCGAGAATAGCCACTGTTAAATTGCTTTTGTATTTGTGAGCTCTTTAATGTATTCTTTGTCAAAATACTCTCTTGACCAAGTGTATAGTGATGTTTTAGGAATGTCTCAAAATTGTAATAAATTAGGTGTCTTGAATTTAATGATCATTTCATTTAAATCTTGAACATTCATATACTTAATTTACATCTTTCAAATCCACAGAGTGTGTAAAAACGTCATAATAAATGTCTCGGGGTCAGCCTTAAGAGATGGGGTGCAAAGACTCGCTGCGAATTAATTGAATGTTAATTTGCACTTCGGTATAATGATGTCTGAATTACAGTTCTATTTTCTGCATATTTCATCTTCACGTTCATTAATCGATGCATAAATCCAACGTGAGTGTTTAACTAGGCTAAAATTGCAGTCTTCAGAAGGGACGAAAAGGGATTATTTTATATAATTTGTAATCATTACATAGATATATTATTAACATCATTATCTTCTTTAATAAGTAATATAATGATTAGAGCTTATCTTAGCTTGTTTCTCCATTGTTGAAAGTTGCTATTTTACGACGTATAGAGCTCAAATGCTGCAGATGCAATACAAAGGTAATGAAAGCTGAATCTGACATTGCCTCTTCGAACATTAACAAAAGTTGTTCGCTTTTAGAATTTTAGAATGATAAGAAAGTATTAAAAAATGTTAATATTACGATAATGATGGCAAGTGTGTATTAATATTTTAAAATGTAAACTAATGTTTCCTTATAAAAAGTAACTATCTATGGCAAACCTCTGATTACTGATATGGTTACCAAACGCTATAACAATCATTTGAAAAGGGAACTCACAATTCTGTCAAATAAGACTAAAATTATAGAAGACTGAAATAGAAGAAAAATGACTTATATTTTTCTGGATTATTAACTTGTTTAAAGTGATGAAGAGTTTTTTAAAGTCTATACAGTCTTAACTAGAGGGAAATAAATGAAAGGACAAATGTATGTTAGTATCATTAACATATAAATATTTACTAAATGTTCAGAATCAATTTAACTGTGACAAACTGTATATATATATATATGTATATATATATATAAAGCAGTTACGTATCGGAAAAAATTCAGTGAGAAAATGATTTTTTTTTTAAAAACCTATTTTTTTACAAAAATTTCTAATAGCTCTAGATATGATCTTAACATACCTAGAAACTTTTCGATATAGTATTATCTTCAAATAATACATCTAATTATACATATATTCTTATTATCAAATATATAATAGTGCAAACATATATGACAACCTTCGATAAAATAAACATGAAATATTTGGTCTAAATTAGGATTTTAAAAGACAATATTCTTTCAAAAGTTTCATATAATTTATTATCACTGACATGCAGAAAAGTGCTTTATGTTATATTTTTAACCTATGTTGTTTTGTCATTTAATGCAAATACAAATATTTAATAATTATATTATTCTGAGAGAATAACTATTGTATTTTAAAAATTGTTTATAACTAAGCTTTGCATTCGGTATCATTGACTTATAAAAAATATCAAATGGAATATTATTCAGTAACATAAATGAAAAAATATTAAAATGTGATTAATATAATTTCATAATTGTACTAAGAGGAGAATTTTATTTCTATATGTTACTGGGTATAAAATTTTTTAATAAAGAGCATTGAACTTTTAAATTCTCGGAAAATATATTCAATATTGCATTCTTTTCAATCCTTCAACGTAAGTGATGACACTAGTCTTGTCGACATAAAAGAATTTTTAAAAAATGAAAGCGACTTTTTTGGAAATTTTTCTACGGAGGCACATAAAAATAGATATACGATTCCAGAGACCTATAGAAAATTTCTAAGTTGTCAAAGACGAGCATACACATACATTAAGAGAATTCTCGAAATATTGTCAGAAGTTATATTTTGTATTTTTTGAGTTAATAAAGATAGAGCTGAAAAATTTCGAATGTTTACAATTTACTACAGTTTTTGTTATTATTCGTCACATTTAGTAAAACATTTTTCTTACAATCATGCTCTACAGACAAAAGTATTTCGTTTCCAATGCTAGTGCTTTTATAAAAAGTCCAAATTTATTAGTTTAGGTTTGTTAAAGAAAGTTTCGATTGAAAACAAAACGTTTATTGCCAGATTCTGTTCGAATTGATCTTTAAGCGGTTAAAAATTGACAAAATAATGATAATAAGATTCAAAATTTTTTCAATAAGATTTGGTAGCAAAAGGGATTTTTTTAAAATTTAAATTGATAGTGTTTGAACTTTCAGACATACCTTTATGGTTTCGAATGATCCGTATCATTCCATTTTCATTTCCATGAAAATTCCGTATCATTTATCATTTAGATTCCTTATATAAATATAATAGGAAATAATATGATATGTAATTAAATAATAATAATATTATATAATGTATATTTAAATAATAGTAATATACCATATAATATAAAATTCCTTAACATTTACATCATGTATATATTTAGTGCAAATATAGTTTGAAACCATACGTTTATATTCGATAGTATAGAAACTATTAACCTATTATAAAAATTTACATTTTTATAAATCAAAATATTCTTTTAATTATTATTATTGAAAAAAAAATAGTTTAAGGGCTCTTTTAATTTGTACTTTTATTTTATATTTTTATTTTCAATTTACTTTTCTTTGTTCACTTTAATATACTAGACTTAAAAAGTTCAATTTTTATTTTAAAAATATGTTTTACTCAATCAATTTTCAATCCGAAATTGCAAAATATTAAAGTTTAAGCATAAAATTCTTAACAGTGTGAAATTCATAATTATATGTTACTTTTTTCAGCTCAGCAATGAGCTCAACTATATTTGAACCTTGACCTAAACTATATTTGCTGATTGAATTAATCTATATTTGTTCCTTAAACTAAACTATATTCGTTCATTGAACTGAACTTTTTTTCCATTGAACTAAACTGTATTTATTCGGTTTTATTGTGTTTCCCATTCTACACGAAGAATATTTTTTTTTCTCAGAAACGTAGATAAGATAGCTTATTTCAACTACGACAATTTTTATTATTTGAGAAGTATATGTATTAAATTTCTAAAACAAATACTAGATATCTTACTTTTAGTTTGTGAAATTTCTATAATCCCATTGAATTGGTTCGAAATTTTTGTACTAAAATTGGATTTGAATTATTTATTTACATTCGAATCTTTCTTACCATTTTT
Source organism: Argiope trifasciata (assembly GCA_026543055.1). NCBI lineage: Eukaryota > Metazoa > Arthropoda > Arachnida > Araneae > Araneidae > Argiope > Argiope trifasciata. The sequence continues at coordinate 99,604 of JAPMOQ010035478.1, read as the reverse complement.
CTTGTAACAATAATCATTTTTTAAAAATTTATTTCCTACTTTTTCAGTTTTTAATTATTTATATTCATTTCATTTCTTTTTTTTTTCATATTTTTTAAATGAGCATTTTTTGAAAAAGCTTCTTTGTAAATAATAATAAGAGAAGGTAATATAAATACGATCTGATAATTTTATACAATTTAAAAAAATTAACAAAATAAAGCAAACAAAGTACAGGTTGGAAAAACTCCCTACATATTTAGCTAAGTTAATTATTTTTTTTTATTGCAATGAACAGCATCGTTTCACAACGAATACTTCCGGAGAAATACCCAAACACGCCTTACTTCAGTTACTTAGCTACAAAAATGTAATGACTCAATTTAATAATTCATAAATATAAATGACGTTCCATGCATCATTCACTCATTTTTAAGCATTAAAAAGAGTGCCTATAAAAGCAAATGAATGCACAGTGCATTATTTGATCTCAGGTACATTATTTTTAATTAATGAATATGCGCTAACTTGCATTAAGAATTAAAGCGACTTAAAGGATTTTATACGAGAAAAGGATTTATTCTTGGAGGATTAAACAAAAATAGGCACTAACATTTTTGCAAAATAATAATAATTAGTATAATTTTAATAATTGCATCGAATACCTGGAGGAGTCATTTCTCATTTTGAGTTTTTTACGTCCTTCAATAAAAATATTTTAATTATAATTACATTCAATTAGGTTTTTTTAATATGCCGTAAATTCATTAATTTAAAAAGAAAATGCATCTAGTGTCGTTGCAAATGTCTTTTAAATTAGCAAAAAGGAAAAAAAAAAGATTTAATTAAGAGATAAAAGCACTACTTGAAAAACATTTTGTTTCCCGTATTGTAATCTTTCGCATTTTAAACTAACTGAACTAATAAAGACTAATTTCATAACATGTACATTTTACGACAAAATAAACTCATGCATTTTTCCATCAGCCGAGTAGAAAGGCGTTTGTTCTCTTCAGAGCTCATTATGTGTAAAATGTGAGTTTTGGAATCTTTACTTCAAAACTGATTGCATTTATTAAAGACAGCAAAATTTATTCCATTTTTTAATTTTTTATCACAGAAAAATATGAAATCATTCGTTAAGAACATGATATTGTATTCACAGAATACAATGTCTGTAGAATACAATATATATAGAATACAATATCTGAATCTATCTATATACAATATGTTGCATTCACAGAATGTAATATTTACATATACAATACGCCTTTGACGATCAATCGGCTCTGCAAGATTAACAGCATTCAAAAATCTGTATCAAATATTTTACATAATTACATCTTTGTATTCATGAACAAAATATTTTCAGTTTTAATTTTTTATAAATAGATAGTTTATATTTCAAACTTTACAATGTTATGCTGATTTTTTATTACTTCACTAATTTTTATTTTATAAACAATATGAATTTGTTTATTTAACATCCAATTATATCCTATGAAAAATAAGCAGGTTTAATAAATGTATTTACTCAAAATTTTTTCAGCAGTTCTTACAACTGTAGATATTTATTAAAAGTAAATCTACTTTTTTTAGCATGTGTCACACTGAAACCTTATCAGCCTCTTAACATTACAATGATCTTCATACATTGACAATCTAAAAGACGACATGGCAAAATATTAATAGTAATTTTTGTAAAAGTTAATTTCTAAGAACTAATAGATTATTTTCGATAATAAAATTGATGAAATATATTCAAAACATATTTAAAAATTTAAATTTTAAAAAAAATTATAGAGCAAAAATCGAATAATGGAAAAAGACTGTTTTGAATTTCAAGATAAATGGCTACTAATTTGAGTGAAAAAATTCTGAAATTTCTTTTAACTTTTAAATAAAATTTCAAAAACAATGGTCTGAGATGAAAATGTCCCTCATCTAACCTCCAAAACTTATATTATTGGTTAATTTGGTAGACCTATCGTAAAAGATCTGGCTTGTAGAGCTTCAAAATACACTATTTTATATTTATAATAAGTAGAGATATAACAATTTACAAACGTTTCCCTTAAGTTTTTTTAATAATATTCGAAGACGTTTCATGAATATAAATAAAGCTTTAAAAGTTATGATTTTATTTTCATCTTGAAAAATAAAGCTTAATTTTTATACAGTAATAATTTTATCAAAAATAAACAGCATGTTAGATTGACAATTAAAATAACTCACGATGTTTTTGTTCAGTTAAAGAAAAAACTTTCAGTTTTTTTTACCCTGGTGCTATAGAGAAGTAAATACATATATATTTATAAATATATATATATATATTTATTTATTTATTTTTCAGTCTTTCCTATGCAAATTTCAGATATAAGTGAATATATGATTTTAAGATAAAAGAAAACAATGACGGAAGCAATTTGACAAAAGTTCTTGCCTTGCCATTACATCCAAGAAATTATTAAATTATCATTGACAAAATATTTTACATATCAGTAGCTTCCTTTGCCGTTATTTTAAGGGCGTTCAACATATTTAATTTCATACTTCCCTCTTTTAATTTTTGGTTCCATTTTTTAATTATTTTTATTTTCAATCATTTATATTTATACGAGTCTCACTTTTTTATTTTTTGATCCTCTCTCATATAATGCTTATTCAGAAGTTAAATATACATAAGCACCTCCCTTAAACCTTAATTAGGATCTTCGAAAAAGCTTGATTGAAGTTGTTAAAGCAGGGTAATATAAATAAAATCTCATAAGATCATACAACTGACTTAAAATTGTGTACCTTAATAAAATAAGCATATTAGAGTCAAGAAAAAAATTTCCACATATTTAGCTTCCTTAATTAATTTTTTAAATGCAATGAGCATCATTCAGTTTTCAATGAATCCTTACTTAGAAATATCTAAACGCCCATTATTTCAATTACTTAGTTTTAAAAGAAATGTAATGTCTCAATTTAATAATTCATAAACATAAATGACTTTACAGACATTTTTACTCATTTTTAAGCATTAAAGAGATGGCCTATTGAGGCAGATGAATGCTCAGTAAGTTCTCAGAAGGATTATTTTTAATTAAGGAACTTACGCTTTCTTGCATTAAGAATCATAACGATTTGAATGTGTTTTTTAGATGCGTCTTCATTGAGATCTCTGGTGAATGAAACAAAAGCGGGCATTAATACAGTTTTGAGGAAAAAATATAATTGCCTTAAATACCTTGATAAGTAATTTCACGTTTCGAGTTTTTTATACCCTTCAATAAAAATGCTTTAATTATCATTACATTCAGTTAGGTTATGCGTCACTTATTCATGAATTAAAAAATGAATCCGTCGTTGTAAATGTCTTTTAAATTAGAAAAAAAAGGTTTAATTAAGAGATAAAAGCGCTGCATAGTAAAAATTTTGCTTTCCATATTGCATACGTTTGCATTTTGACTAAGTGAACTAATAAAGGCGTGTCTTAACATGTACGTTTTACAGGTTAAAACAGACTCTGTTAAATATTTATTTTTATTTACTAAGTGATAAGATTTTTTGTTCTTTGTATTTTTTTGATACTTAAAAAATATTATAAAATATTAAAATGTATTAAATGAATATCAGATATATCTTAATTCAAAAGTGATAATAATTGTTATAAAGATAGAGAAATAAATTCTTCTTTTATAACTTTATTCACCGGAAAAAAAATTAAAATTTTCAAGAAAAATATAATAAACATCATATTTATAGACATAAGCCTTTGGTTAACCAGCTGGTTTGGTAGGATTAGCATTAACTAAAACTTTCAATTAAATACTTCGTACAGTTAAATTTTAAAAATGCCCTTGAAAAATATAATGAAAGCATTTTAATTATAACAGATTCAATTAATTTAGAATATATATTGCACCTTGAAATACACTTTAAATATATTTTAAATTCTTATCTAAGAAAGTGAATTGTAAATTTTAATTTAATTTTGCCAGATAAATTCCCCGGATAAAATAAAAAAACCAATCCTTAAAAACTCAAAAATGATTGGCACTAAAACTTGAATTTCCATTTGTATTCCCAATAGAATGCATTGATATAATTCATTAGAATAATCAATTGTTTCTTTGATATGTATTAGATAATAAAGCCTAATGGACGATCGATGAATTTAATTAAAAGTTTGACAGGAATGCACATTTAAGATTATAAACATTTACGCAGAGTGTTATCAATTTAGTTCTTCGTGAATATTCCTCGTTTATGAACAACCAAGACGGGCATATTTCCTGGACATGAATTTTGCACAAAATTTGGACAGTGGTGGTTTGGTGGTAAGATCTCAGCTGATAAGCCCTAGGGATTCAGGTTCGAGACCCGATTACACTGAAGAACCGTCGTGTAAGGGGATTTGTTGCATGTCGAATCTGTCATATCATCCGTCATTCGTTAATCTGTCATCAAACCTTCACCCACTAGAGTTGTGTGGTGTGGAGAGGGGGATGCCAGCTCATGTGTAGTCCTCGTAATCTGAGGTTCAAAATTATGATATTCATCCCAAAATAGATCAAGTGTTGCTTTACAAAGGAACGTTAATATAACCAAATTACACTTAGTACAAAATGTGACAGAAATTTACGTATTTGATCTTATGCCCATGTAACGCATTTCATATATCTAGCTTTAAACGTTTTTTAGTTATCATGTTCAAAGAGAGACAGCCATTTTGACACAAAACGTCTTTTCAGACTCAAGGATGTCTGAAACATGGATATTTTTAAAGATCATCAATTCGGTTATAATATTTGCTTTGTATTTCGCATATGAGAAATAAAAATATGCCACCCGGCCACAACTGATATAGATATTATTTATAAATGGATTTTTTTTTGTTATTCTATACTAAAGTCGTGTTATTGAGAAATCATGAAATAAGGTAGTTGTCAGTTAATATTCATCCTCAGTTAGTAAAAATGTATGAACAAATATTTTCTTACCATTTTATATTGTTTTCAGTAGGATTAGCAGTACAAAATTATAGACAGAATTGTAGGTATTAAACAATAATTTACCAACAAGCAACGAATACATTTTAATTGTAACGTATTTGGGTATTTCTCAATGTATATTTCATGTTGACACATATTTTGAATATACTTTAACTTCTTATCTATGATATGGAATTGGTAATTTTACTTTCCTTTTATCAAATGAACACATTTGATTTATTTTAATAAACGACCTTCATTAACTCTGCTATCCAAATTGGTACGGGAACTCCCCAAATTACACAGAAGTACATTAAATTAGTTGTCACTTCTGGAAATGAACGATGATCATATATAAGCCTCGAATTCTCCCATAAGGCTTGCATCAATGAAATCCTCTGAGTGTTCGCAATCATCCTAACAAAAGGTGATGCACGTGTCATTTTGGAAAATGGATTTAACCTTTCGGTGTCATTGATTGCAATTTATAATGATGATTATTTGTAGTCGGTATGCTGAATTTTAAAATATTACTCTATCCGAAGCATATTTCGTCGTTAAGATAGTTTTATAGTTTACAACTTATCTTTACATGGGCATAAGATCGCTTACATAGTTTACAACTTAGCTGTTTAATGATACAAGAATTGCATCCTCAGAAAGGGTTAAAGGGTGTAATTTAATTTCATTTATAATCATTATACAGACTTATGCATAATTTTCCGTGTATATAGCCTTGTTGATAGATAATATAATCAGCCTCTGACTTTCTATAAACTTCGTTTAAGATATGAGAATCATTTATTAAAAAGCTATCGTAATTTTGTATACCAGCACTAAAGTTGCGACTATCATACATACAATCTGGTTTAATTAAAAAAACCGGCTTCAATTTTTATTATTGTGACATTCAAAAAATTATTTTAAGTGTTGGAAACGAAACTTTATTTTAATTTATAAGTCAATGGAACAAATATTACTTTTAATTCATTTCCTACTATTAGTACACACTCTCTCTATATTTATATACCTTGTTCAAATTCTCAGTCGTTATTAATTTTTATTCATCCATCTCAAGTTCAAATACATTTTTTAACTTTTAATGGAGGACATTTGATGTTAATATAGTTTTTTTAAATTTTAATCCATTAATAAAATTTAATTCATTTTTAATACTTCTTATAGAGTTTTAGCAGTTTGTAATAAACATTGAAATTGGCTGGCAGTAGCTTTATCGATAAAATTCAAGAACTTTAGTATTTTCCCCATGAAGGTGAAGAATGGGAGATCAATTCTTATAAAAATGAATAACATTGATAATTAATATTTTTTGATAATTATCTAATAAAAAGTAACTAAAATAAAAAAATTCTTTGCTGATTTTAGGAATCGACTTAATTTTTTATATTATTTGTTAAAAATGCAATGACATCATATGAAAATAGTTTATTATTAATGTTATGCGCATATCTATTATACACATAAGCTGTAATTCAAAAAAAAAATATTCTACGACTCTTCTTGCTTTCAACTACAGTTTTGTATTAAAATAATAAATTTCTTATCTCTTGCTGCAAACTAATACAATATTTTATTTCAAATAATTGATCTGGGTTTTATTTTTTGCATGAAATAATCCTTTAGGTTTGCCTTAATCCTAATCATGAAATTTGAAAAAAGGCGAAACGGTGAAGAAGAAATATAATATTTACAAAAGTAACACTTTATGATTCTTCAATATTCCTTAAAAATGGTTATGCTCTCCATAACAAATTGATTAATCAAAGGAAAAGTTTACTTCTGTGTCATTAGTTTCAAAATGTATAGAAACAAAATCTATAAAAATTATCTATTCTACTATAAATCAATTCTAATTATATAGTTATAAACTTTTTTTGAAAATGTTATAATCATTTATTGCTTTGAAACAAGTTGTTGAAATCATGTAAGAACTTAATTAATCACAAAGATAATATAAATTAATTAGAAATTCCTTAATCTCAAAAATCAGCTGATTTCTTGGGAATGATATTATTTAATTAAAATCTTCTAATTTTAATCCCCTTTAATTTTAGTTAAATATAAAATACTTTGATTATTTTGGGGTTCATGATCCTTCAGAAAAATAATTTTAAGCTTAGAATTTCGAAAGTTTATAAAATCTTGTTATTCTTCTAGTGCTACACATGATCAACTTACTGCTTGTATGGAAATACTTAATGAAGTTCAGTTCAATGACCTCATACTAAATTTAAAGATTAAATAGGTGGGGATGACTGTTAATATCGTGTCATGGGATGACTGTTAATATCGTGTCGGTCCTCCTTTTGCCCGGCGAAGTGCAATAACTCGACGTGTCGTGGAGTCCACAAGTCGTTGGAAGTCCTCTGCAGGAATATTGAGCCATGCTGTCTGTATAGACGTCCATAATTGTGAAAGTGTGGATGGTGCAGGAGTTTGGGCACGAACGGACCTTTCGATGATGTCCCATAAATGCTCGATGGGATTTATATCGGGCGATCTAGGTGGCCAGATCATGCGCTGGAATTGTCCGGAATGTTCTTCAAACCAATCGCGAACAGTTCTGGCCCGGTGACATGGCGCATTATCATCCATAAAAATCCCATCGTTGTGTGGGTATGTGAAGTCCATGAATGGCTGCAAGTGATCTGCAAGCAGCTGAACATAACCATTTCCAGTCAATGATCGGTGCAGTCGCACCAGAGGACCGAGTCCGTGCCATGTAAAAACAGCCCACACCATTATGCAGCCACCACCAGCTTGAACAATGCCTTGCTGACAGTTTGGGTCCATGGCCTCGTGGGGTCTGCGCCACACTCGAACTCTACCATCAGCTAGTAACAACCCAAATCATGACTCATCTGACCACGCCACGTTTTTCCACTGGTCTTGGGACCAGTCGATATGCTCACGAGCCCAGGAGAGTCGCTGCAGGCAATGTCGTGCTGTCAGTAAATGCACTCGAGTCGGTCATCTGCTGTCATAGCCCAAGGAAGACAAATTTCACCGCACAGTCCTATCGGACACGTCCCTCGTACATCCCACATCGATTCCTGCAGTTATTTGACGAAGTGTTGCGTGTCTATTAACATTGACCATTCTACACAGACGTCGGCGGTCTCGGTCGTTAAGAGCAGGTGGTCGCTCACTGCGCTGTCTATGATGGGATGTGATGCCTGAAATTTCATACTCTCGGCACACTCTTGATACTGTGGCACACGGAATGTTGAATTCGCTAACGTAATCCGCAATGATTGACCCATGCGTCTAGCTCCAACTAACATTCCACGTCCAAAGTCTGTTAATTCTCGTCGTACCGCCATAAATCACGAAAACCCTGTTCACATGAATAACTTGAACACAAATGAAAGCTCTGGAAAACGAACTGCGCATTTATACTTTCTCTCTGCGATACTACTGCCATCTGTATATTTGCATATTGCTATCCCATGACTTTTGTCATTTCAGTATATATATATATACTAGCCGCCTTTGGCGACCAGCTGGTTCGCCATGAGTAAAGCGTTCTAAAATTTTCAATTAAATCACATATTCATTAGCCTTGAAGTAATTCCGGGCATTGATTGACCTGAAATTAATATTTTCTTTAAGATGATGGACGGAAAGTTCTAAAAGTACATCTTTTCCTAATAATATTCTTTACTTTTACAAATCAGTCAGTTTTTACCATCGGTTATGCTTCCTAAATATTTAAAAAAAATTCGATGATGTTGCCAAAATATTAAATATGTTTTTTTAAAGAAAGCGAGAAAGGGAAAAAAAAGTATTAAATTAATGATACAGATATTGCAAACGATTACATAAATATGCCATTAAGTCGGGAATTCAATGCATATTCTGTCTAAATTCCATCAGGTTTACCGTAAATAAAGAAGATTTATTGAGTTAATGATATAGATATTGCAAACGATTGTAGAAACCTTTGCTTTGCATTTATTTTTTAAAGAAAATATCACAATTTATATATTTTTTATTTTATCCCGTAACGTTCTGAAAGTTGCATTTCTGTTGATTTATTTTGCGATTATAAATAGTTTTTTTTTCGAACTTCCGGCATTCTTTTATTTTATCTAGTCACGTGATAAAAACATGGTAAAAATATTTCTTTAAAAATTCGTTAAAAATAGAGGCTTAAGTTATACATTAAAACACTGATACCATTAGAAGGCTAATTTTTTAATCTTTAAAATGATGTAAAAATCATGTTTATGCGGTCATATTTTCTGAAGTTATAGAGGAAAAACGTCGAAATTTCGCTTAAATTTTAATTAATTCAAATTCTAATTAAAAATTCGAGAAAAGGGCTCCGAGGTGCACATTCTGGACCTCCAAGGTATACATGTACCAAATTTGGTAGCTCTAGGTGGAACGGTCTGGCCTGTAGAGCGCCAACACACACATACACGCACACACACACACACATTGAGCTTTATTATAAGTATAGATTATAAAAACTCAGTCAAAACGTCCACAATAACAGCACTTACAATCAAAAGCAGCAAATTAGCACCGAGAAAGAAAGTGCACATAGATCTTCGCAAGCGACATTGATAGAGATGTTTCCTGCAACCATTCCTGTCCCTGAGACGTCTTCTATTTCCCACTGTCTTCTCGTTTCAGCTGTACTCACTGCTGACTCGACTATATTACTGGTTACTCAGCAGGCTATATGATCCATCTGTAAGATTCGGATGATTCAACGATTCTGCTAATCGACTGTGATTCGAATTATTATTAGCACCATGTTCCAACTGTTTATTACTTCCAAGACTGAACAGAGAAGATCGTGGAAAGATAATCTAACTTCAATTCTTGCAAAAATCAGTGATTTTTGACACTAAATTTTTTTTATATTTTTTAATAAAACGTAACTAAATGTAACCTTTTTGTTAACCTAAGTAGCAATTGAATTTTTAAAATATATATATTACTTGTTTTCCCAATTTGGTTGTTGAAAATGTCTAAAGAATGGGAAAAAGACGTAGATTCATTTTTAAGGGGAATTCACTTCAAAACTATTGTACATATTTATTTTTCTGAACAAAAAAGTAAGGCCTTGTATTATTTGCTTAATTTTGTATCGGATGACTTCTTCGAGTGTAAAAGTTTAAAATAAAATTTCCCTTTATCAATTAATGCCACGCGTTTTATGATGAAATAATTTCGTAGCTCATTTCCAGTAATAAATACAGCATTAATAACTTTTCAATCATCTTCCTTGGAATTTCATTGAAAAAGGATTTTTCTTGCGTTATTTTCATTAATAGAAAATAATTAATTCATAAGTAGGAAATCGATAAATCTTATATAAATACTCAAGGCATTTACTCCTAATTGTTTTCAGAAAAACTTTAACATTCCGTCAACACTATTTTATTTTTGAGAAAATATAAAATCTATCATTGTTTCACAGCTGAATCATTTTTGTCTAAGAAAATCCTTTTCTTTGAAAATCTTTAACCACGTTCAATCTTATGTAATAATGGGTAACAGGCAGAAAGGATGTCAAACAAAAGAAACCACTTTCGGCGCCTTAACTAATTCTTTTAACTCCTCCCTAGAGAATAAACCACTTAGCTATTCCCTTCTAAGTCATTTGTGGGTAGAGTTTCCTTTCTTTTTGGAAGCCAATGGCATAGAGTGATATATTTTGCTTTCATCAAAAGATTATTCTTTTGGGTGTAGAATGTTCTATAAGAGACGATATTGATAAAATGTTCTCAAAAATTATTTTATACATTATTTTAAATTACTTTAAAGTTTCCATTTATTTTTTATTTTCTCTCATTATAATCTGAAATAAAAAGGAAAATTTTAAAGATATAAAGTAATTATTTTTAATTCGCTTTAATATAGCTAGGTGTTGAAAATAAAATAACATGATATGCACCACTCAAAACAATTATAATTGAGATTTTGGATTAATCTTAAGCCGGAGAATTGTTTGAGGGCCCAATAAATTATCGATAAATGTAATACGCTATATGAGATAAAATTGACATTTGTTTTGCCGAAAAAATACGTTTTAAAAAGTATTTGGGAACAAAAGGTGAGGGGGAAGTATAATTTGTGTATATGAGAAAAAAATACAAAAGGCGTTTCCTTAAAAGAAAATTTTTTAGTGGTATATGTGATTTTTCCGGATGACAACGTTGAATATTTTTGAGTAATCGAGTCAATGAAGATGTTATTGAGGAATCTGGGATATTATGTCCCACTCCATAAAAAGAGCGCTTTCCAGTTCTTGAAATGTTTGTGAGGCCAGTATTCGTCCAGAAATCCGTCTGTCTAGGATATCCCAAACATACTCGATTGGGTCCACGTCTGGTGAACATGCTGGCCAAATCATTCGTTTGATTCTTTCCTTCAAAATGAAGTCATAATACTGACCTACCCACTACGAAGAGACTCGGATAAACCATGTAAAACTGAATGACCGGACTGCCGCAACAGCAACACTGGCGGAAAGTGTGGTTGAGCCCTAATGAACATCACCGGCTACGGTACAACCCACCCCTATGGAGCATGTCCCGTCATCGATGGGATGATCAGACCTCCATCTATTATTGTACCCACCTTGGATGGCGAGATCCAATCACAATACCAGAAGCATTTCATCCACAATAATGGGGTGCCCCCAGGGGGTATCTTCCAAAATTAAATCATTCCCCAATTTAGCCCAATGAGGCTTACAATTTCTATCCATTAACACGAAGTCATCTAAAATTGCTGTAGCGTAAGTGACTGCAATAAGTCTCAGGATCTCACTCCTGAATAGGCGAACTGTCAAAGATCCGTTTCGCATGATAGGTAGATCGGAGCGTAAATCAATGCAGATACCAGTATAGACCATAACTCCCCTCACCACCAAATGTTACACTTTCGTCTACGGACGCAGGATTGTTTCTACTACCATGTTCCCTCCAGATCAAAATACGCTTATTATCAGGATGAACAGAAAAACGAGAGTTGTCAGTGAAAAGAATATTGTGCTATTCATTCCCCCTCCAGTGCATATACTCTGTTGCTCACTGCCAGTTGGTGCAACGATGTCTTACTTTTAACGTGACACACACTATTGGTAAAAATCTACAACGTGAAGGCGTTTCGAACAATTTGTGTCGAAACTGTGGTGCCACTAGCCGAGCGAAGAAGTTTTTGAAGAAGAGTGGCATTCATATTTCGGTGTCTCCGAGAAGTTAGGGGCCACGCTGGCCTGGTGGTAAGGTCTCGGCTTCGGAACCGGAGGGTTTCATGTTCCAGACTCGATTTCACGGAAGAACCGTCGTGTAAGCATGTCTCTCGCTTGTTAAATCAGTCCAGCCAAATGTCCTCCCATTGGTGAGGTGTGATGTGGAGAAGAGTGTGCAAGCTCAAGTGTCGACCTCGTCATCTGACCGTAATTCAAAATTATGAGGTCCGTCCCAAAATAGCCCTAGTGTTTCTTTATATTGGGACGTTAAAATAACTAAAATAAGCCTAGTCGTTAGCTTTAAATAGAGGCCTTGACTGGGCGTTGTTGCACCTATACGCTCGTGATCTGATCTTTGACCGGTATTACTTTGAAATCACACTTTGTGAAAACTATAGTGACTTCTGCTACTGAGTTTGCCCTCCCCCCCCCTCTAATCGGTTAAGAACTCTGTAAACTTCTGATTCGGTTAAATGACTTCGTTGAGAATCGCTGTCATCGAAACACCCACTTACGGAATGTAGTTCATTTTTCCGTTTTGTACTACGTTAAGTTGAAAGGCAAGTCAAATTCGTTGTCTCTAAAGCGTCGTCTTTGACATTAAATTGAAAATTTGCATATTGCATTTGCATACTAAAGTTTGAAATGAAGAAAAATCTGCATTTGCCACTCTCTTCTATCAGTTGATCTAAAAAAAGAGAAAAACATTGAGTATACGATTATTTTATAAAAGACATTATTCTTTAACTGTTTTGAGCAGTATCTTATCCAAGTTTCTACTCATTAACTTGATTTGAAAGACTGACGGAATACTGTTTCTGCTTACATTCTGAATGGTAAAATTTAAGATATTTGAGGCCGTTTCTTAAATTTTGTCTGTGGGAGAGGATAAAAATTAGAAATAAATAGGACGCAGTAATTTTAGCAAAATTATGTTTTTTATTAATCTGGTTATATTTATCAACGTCCTTCATTAAAGTTTAAAATTAAATATAAAATTTAAAATAAAATGTCGGACTTTAAAATATTTCAGATTATTTAATAATTAATATTATTATTTAATTTTGAAACAATATGTTATTCTTTAGAGATAAAAGGAAACATTAATTAAAAGAAATAACTGTTTAATTCTAGAAACAATCTATATACAAAGCAATTATCAAGCCAAATTCAATAAGAACAAGTCGTAAATTTAATCCAATTATCAGCTGTCATCCAAGTTTTGCTATTAATTAACAATCTTCCTACATAAATGTATATATTTTGTTCAAATTATCAATCGTTAATAAATAAAATACATTATATCCATTAGAGTTCGAATTCATTTTTTTAAACTTATAGTTGAGGGCACTTGATGTTAATACAGTTTTATTAAAATATTAATTAAATAATTAAATTTACTTAATTTTTAGTACTTTATAAATATAAATTTAGCAATTTCTATTTAAAAATTTAAATCAACAAGCAGTTGTTCAATTGGTAAAATGCAAGGATTTCGGTATTTTTTCACTTGAAGTTGAAGAATGCGAATTCAGTTCTTCGGATGAGAAATTATAAAATACCATCAGCTACACTAATTAGAAAAGAAAAAAAAAGGAAGAAAGCTAATAAATAGTAGCAAACAAAAATAATAGTCCAAAATCATATATAGAAAGGAAAATTGCAATTGAATTCCCTTTCTATTTTCCAAGTTAATATTGTGATTCTGTTAAATGTACATACATTTGTATATTAATCGTTATTATTTAATAAAAAGTAAGTAAAATAATTTTTTTCTTTACTGACCTAAGTAGGAACTGACTTAAATTATTTCTTTTAAAATATTACTTATTTATTTTAATTTTAGTTTACTGAAATGATAAGTATATTTGGAGAGGAACTGTTGGTCTCCATCATCTAAGGATGGTTGAAAGTTATGCCTTTCAATGAATGTATGACATAAACATTAAAACGTGAAGGTGATTAATTTACTAAAAAAATGTAATAGCTAAACCCTCCTTTACTCTAACGTTTCTCCTAATTTTTTTTCTTTTTAAAATCTGACTTTCAAGCACTGTAGCATTTGCTACGTAATTGAAGTATGTAATTATGTTCATGCTACCCTATTTGAAAAATTAAAGTGGTATTGACAGTCATTATTGATCGGACGATAAGTAGAATTTTTATAAACTGTTGTTAGAATCAGAAATAATTTCAAATATATGTTTTTCTGCTTTTGTAGTTAGGAGAAAGTAACACACACAGAGAAAAATAATTACTACTTAGGTCAACAAAAATTATATAAGTGACTTTTTATTAAATCATTATCAAAAAAATTACTAAGCATCAAAAAATTTTCGATTTTCACAAGAATTGAACTCGCAATTTTCATCTTCAAGTGAAAAATACTAACTCGCATTCTTTACCCGCACTTGAAAACTTCCAAAATTCTTGCATTTTACAGATTTCAACTTTCATTATAAATTGTTAAAACTCTATTTAAAATACTAAAAATTGATTAGATTTCATTAATGAAATAATATTTAAAAAACCAATGGGTTAACATCAGGGCCATCATTACAAGTTTTAAAAAAATGTATTTAAAGTTGAGTGGATGAATAAAAAGTATTTTATTAACGACTGAAAATTTGAACAAGACAAATGAATATATATCTATATATATATAGAAAGTTTTAACTAATAGAAGGAATTGAAAACTGAGAGATTCTTTAAATTGTTTGATACTATGTCTTATTAATCCATTTTAGCAAACGATATTTGGTTTCATTAATATAACAAATTTAAAAAATCCCTACAGAAGATAAAAATGTGGTTTAAATTATGTTCTCGATGAATCCACACTGAAAATATTCTGTCAAATTTAGTCGTTTTCAAAGCCAAACCGCTTTGTATCTAAATATGACAGACATAGGATTTGGAGAAAAAATGCATAGATTGCCCTGTCACAAAATTTTCCTGTAAAAAATTAAGCCTCATCCCCAACTACAAAATCTTTGCCTCTTGTAAAAAATATTCAACTACATTTTTTTTTTTCGTATGACCGTAAAACCTCCATATTTCTCCAGCTCTAAACCTCCAGCTTTGCCGCAATAATATCCAGTGATAGATCCAAATATTCCTTGAATTTTGCATTTCTTATTTTTGGTCTTGCAAAGCTTCAATTTATGACTTAGACATTATTTTGGAGATAATAATAAATGGGTTTAGTAGCCTTCAATTTGTTTAAAGCCATCAAAATTAAACATCAATCGGAGAATGAAAGTTTTAATTTGTCTTTGATTTGTTCCCATATCAATCATCACTGAAAAATTGGCACACCAATGCCAGTTTCAACAAATTTCTCTCTTCATTAAACTCAGATTAAACTTAAATCCGAGTTAATTCTTCTAGAAAAAGCACTAGGAATGGAGCTCACGATCATATACGGAAGCGAATGAAAATTTATATGTCAGACGTTATCTGGGGAAGAGAGTGAAGATTTCTATCCCAGGTATTATGTGTTGAAGCGAATGAAGATTTCTATGCCAAATGCTATCTATATAAGCTATTGAGGATTTCTTTGCTAAATGAAATGGCAAATGAAGCTATTGAATATTTCAGGAATACTTTGGAAATATTGTCACACATAGTAGAGACAAATAGTTGTCTTTGACAGGTCGTTCAAGCAGATAGTATTAGTTCTGAGAGCTGAAACCGCAAAAGTAGTGTCAAGGTTTCTAGAGAAGTGTATAGAGGTGTGAGCCGTGATACGATATCTATGGGCAAAGAATATTGCCTCATCGGACATTCACAGTTAATTAGTCGAAGTATACGGGGAGCGAAGCAATGAGTAGAGAATAGGCGATAAAATGGTGTCGCCAATTTGAAGAGGACAGAGAGATTGCTGGATAAGCTTGGGTGGGAAGCATAGAGCCAACCACCATACTGCCCTTATTTGGCTCCCTGTGACTATTTGTAATTCTTTTGTAGATCACTCGATCTAGATCTTAATCTAACAAGATTAAAGCAGGTAATTTTGAAGAAGTGATAATGGAACCGCAACAGGGATGAGCCATGATAACACTACACATATCATAAATGTGTGTTGAAATGCCACTTTTTGCCATTCTTAGTAGCTTTTGAAAGAGCAATGAAAATACTGTTTTTCCTTTTCATTATAAGAAAATTATTTATTCTAAATAACAGCGACTGGAGTTTAAATTTTAATTAAATGCATTAATTTACCACTTGGGTTTTGGCCTACAGAATTTATATGAATTTTCAAGTGCTTCCTATCTGGGTGATCAGTGACTAAATTGACATAAGCAACAGTAATTTCTAAAGCGATAACAAGGTGAAAAGAGACGATACTGATAAGAAACGTTATGTGTTATAAAACAAAATAAAACATCTTCATTTGCGAAGAAAAATATTAAAAAGTCTTTATTATTCATTGCAGTATAAATACCATGTAAGGTTGCAAAAATTCTAAACAAAATATTCTCTACTATACGTAATTTGCTAAATGCATTATCAAACTATGATTTTGTTTGTTTAATATATATCGTTTTGTGTCTGTTATTGGTTTTGGTAATTCATTTTTCTATTCTGATATCCACGCAAATGATGCATTTTCGCCAACTGCTGAACAAATAAATAATTATGATAAAAATCAAATGCAGAATAAAAATGTAAATAACTGTTTACAACCTATATGTTCTCATCCTGGTACACTTACATGCGCATAACATCAAGAAGAAATATTTTAACATTTAAAATGTAGAATCTTTCATATTTATTCCTGTAATTCTCCAAACTAGGTCATGGTACGTATTTATTCTCTTTAACACGTTATTGTTTCCCTGGCCAAAAATATCTCTAAATTTATTCAAAAATACTTCGTCACATAGCATTATGTTGTCAATAAACATTTCTAACTTTCATCATAATTAACTGAAGGTATAATTAATTTCAGCAATGAGGAAACAAGTCTTTGTATAGACATTCTGTTCTTTTAACTTTGGTAATCATTCTGCATTTTGAAATATGACATATGTTGTCAATAACAATTATTTACGTCTATTATATTTACTTGTAAAATGATTTACTTCAGTAACGGGAAAACAATTCGTTGAAAGGATATTCTGCAGTTTTAACTACGCTAAACATGTCAAATGCAGTTTTTGAAATCGAATCTCTAATTGGCTTTTCGACTAACTGTTTACAATAATGGATTTGGGTTACAATTGGACAGAGCTTGACGTTGAATATCGAACACCATTTGTCAAAAATCCTGATTGTGACTATGCTAAATGAAAATAACATTGCTATACTTAAATCGACCAATGTTGGCAAATGTTATTGTCATTCGTATCTTCTTGCTGATTTCTCAACTACTTCATTCAATGGCCTGATTTCAGCAGTTTAAAATAACAATATTTTTACTCTCTTGTTTATTGCCCTAAATATTGTTCTTTATTCCTTGGTCATCAAAATTCCTGGGAAACTATTGCTTTTACTCTGCATAATGATTGACAATTACTTGAATAATATTTTTAAAGCCACTTTAATTGAAGGGTTTGCTGCAAAATGGATTCAGATCCAACTAGGCAATTTGGAGTTACATTTATTATCATGTTGTAAAAGAAAATTTTGTTCGTT
Source organism: Argiope trifasciata (assembly GCA_026543055.1). Lineage (NCBI taxonomy): Eukaryota > Metazoa > Arthropoda > Arachnida > Araneae > Araneidae > Argiope > Argiope trifasciata. The sequence goes on along the minus strand of JAPMOQ010035478.1, from coordinate 81,769 downwards.
TGGCGCCAGAAAGATAGAGTTCCAACCTTTAGTTCTTGCGTTAACTTAAGACATGGAGCTGGTTGTCTCATTGGTTTGCTGTAATATATAAGCAGCTCCTGGTGCTACCGCCGGTTTTCTGCAAACTTAAGTATTCCAGCTACCTGCATTTTGCAGCAAACATCATCAGTTTACATATATGATAAACCTTTTGTTTCATATCCCAATGAAAAATAACTTTAAATCAAGATGCAATATCAAAAGAAATGCTTCCAGAAAATCATTTTAAGATCGATTCTAAAGCCAGAAAATCATTTTACGTTTCCTCCTATGGTACTAAAAATAGTTATATTAATTTTTTTAAACTTTTTGTGTGTTTCCATTATTTAATAGAATCAGCATTATCACGGAAATTTAATATTAAAGAGGAACTTTATTATTTTCCTGAACTTTAGAAAGGATATTATGCGCTGATGACTTGATTAAAAGAAAATTTAGTTCATTAAGCAAACAAGTGAAGCTAAATGATGTCTTATAAAATAAATGCAATGTTAGTGTACAGTATAAAATAAAGACAAAAGTCACCAGTCTCCCAATATATATAAGAGGAACGTGTTTCTCTTATGAAGTTTTTCACTTTATTTGAAGGAAGTTCTTTCTAATACATAATACATTCTTGTGATTTTTAGTTGCAGCAAAAACCTGGGTAGCCTGGTTGGTACTTTGAGGGGCCAGTGGGTTGAGCGTTCGTATCTCACAGGACGCAAACATTCGAGTGCGTGGTGGCTTGTATAAATCTGTCATGGTTACAAAATCTTCCCTGTAGAGAGCAATGCCCCTGACTCAGAGGGGATCGTCCTCTGGTCCAGGTCCAAATTACAGTTTGTGAATAATTAAAAGATTTTTTTCTAAAAAATATTGTTTAGAATAACGTTATAATTCTTTTTAAGAACTGTGATATATAATTCTTTATAAGAACTGAATAAGATCCCCTTCATTGTTGTTGTTGTTTCTAATGGCACTAGACAGTGGCAAAAAGCTGGCTAAGGAGTCAACTATACCAAGTCCGGATTTTTTTGCGTCTTTTGCTTTTTTCAGTAGCGCTATCTAGAGCCAAGAGAACGAGTTAGATAATCACGCGTCACAACTTTTTTTATGGGGCAAACTTCTTTTATACATTTCATTAATTCATCCATAGACCGTAATTTAGACTTGGATCAGAGGAAGATCCCCTCCCTTATTTTCCTTTATTTTAAATCCTTGCCTGAGGGTGACCCTTGAAAAAGTCTTCAGGCCGGATTATTTTTCTATTGGTTGTAGTTTTGATTCGGTTGTGTTCCTTTTTGCTTGGCCTATTTTTTTAAATTAATTTAGATTCATCTGTATTTTAGTTGTAGCTGCATTTGCGCTCACTAAATATAATGATTGATTTTTTAAAATTTTAAATTTTAAACTTGTTCGAATCCAAAATAATTTTTAATTTCGATTTTGTTTCATTAACATAATTATATTAATTTAAACTTGTTTCATTAAAAGAATTTATTTCATTTACTTTTCATTTTTGTGAACTTTTAGTTGCTTAATTCCGAATTAAATTTTAATTTCACTTTCGACCTTATTAATTTCAATTTAATTTTTGTTGACATTAATTTGTTTTTTTCAGGAAATGTGTTTGAATTATTTTAATGCTTTTATGGTTTTATATATATATATATATATATATATATATATATATATATATATATATATATATATAGAGAGAGAGAGAGAGAGAGAGAGATAAGAATCTTTATAAGATAGTTATAGTTACATTACTGTCTTCTGTATTGGATGATATCTTATGTTAGAACAGTAATCCCAGAAATTGGCGATAAATTTGGCAACTTTGGAGATAAAATAGATAATACCCGAAACATCTAGAATATTCTCCGTCCTTCCAGTATGAAGCGAGATACGTCCAGATACTCTCTGGTTAGCCACGCGTCCCGGGAACTATAAAAGGCCGGCACTCTTGTATAATATCTGGACGTATGAGCAGTAGTTGCATATCATTGAATCAATCAAGTATACCTGAATGGTTTTTTCTGTACCAATCAAGTATACCCTAGAAGACTTGAATTGGTATTAATGAGCTGAGGAAATTTGTCTTCTGCAGAGTCGCCGGTAATAGTAGTAGTCCTGATGAGTTGTATTGAATTGTGTCCTTGTCTATTGTGTAGTCCAGGTGAATGGCCGATGTGAATTGAGTAGTCGGGAGTATACCGAAGAATACCGAAGCAAAGACAAAGTACTGAATTGCTGAGTTCCTTATTCTGGTGTCGCCGTGTTTTGTGTCGTAACCCCTTGTATGAAGTTGTGAGTCTGCAGCTAAAGTAAGAAGAGACAGAGAAATAGTTCAACCATGTCGGGGTGACCGTAGAGCAAGGCTCCAAGTATCTCCTCTCCGGCTGAATTCTGTCTGCTTTGTGTGCTATGGACATTGTCTCTACTGGATCTCTACGTGTGGACTACTGTCTATCTACTGTAAAGTGCTGCTGTTCTGTCCTTTCTTGTAAATAAACGAAGTCGCTGTGCCTTTCTACTAAAGGACTGCTGATTGTGTCTATCTCGCACATACTCCTAATACGCTGAATGGTCCCGACATATAGCAAAAACACCCTGTAATGCTAGTAAAACTATATAAAATTCAAAGTGAAGTTCTTTTAATAAACATTTCTTATTCCCTATCATATTATTATTTATAATAATATTTCAAATCTTTTTCTCCCTCCGACTAAGTATTATTCATCAGTACTAAAACCGTTTAAGCAATAAACCTTTTGTAGAATTCTCGAATTCACAGCTTTATACATCGTTATAATCGAAATGATTCTACTAATCAATGTATTGCCTTTTGTTTGTTTAAAAATAATATCGAAGCCTTCTTCAAAGAAAAACAAACTAAAAATTCGATATTCGGAAAATTTCATACCGGAAATTTTTTAAAGCTCCAACTACACTGCAAAAACTATTCGAAGAAGTCCAAAATTATACTGACCATGGAGGAAATATATTCACATTTTTCTCCTCCCAGTGGATAAGAACTTGAGGAAATAAATGTCACTACAGAAATAGTATTAATAGTCTGCTTTGATAAAAGAAGATAAGTTATAATAATTTATCTCATAAAGAACTCATATTTGTTTTAAAATAGAAATTAGGAATTTTTATTTTGAGTAATATTTCCATAACCAATAATTTGAGAATTTTATGAGAAAGACTTAATTGTGAATTTAAATTGATGTCATTGGAAATCAAATTGATATCATTTGATTAACAAGAATATGTTGAAGAATCAAACATCTCTATACTATTGAGTCAATAGATACAAAAAATATTTGAAACTCTTTAAGAACAGATTTCACTTTATTTAAATTATCCTTTATCTTAAAAGTATATCATAGTCAGAGTTCTTATTTGATGATTACTTTGAATAATATATATATTCAAGTCTATCATAATATGTATTACTTTCCATAGCTAGATTTTTAACTGTTAACCATATTAAGTATGGAATGTACAGTGCTTGGACATAATAATACATTAAAGTTCTGGAATATGTTTGCATGGAACGCTCACACTACAAAGTGAAGATATCAAAATTTTGATTTATGAAATTATTTTTTATTTAAATGAAATCGGTATCTTCTCATTTAGATGTTAAGATCTTTAATTCTTTAGAACATTTCCCTGCATTAAATTATCTCAAGATCTGTTTTTATAGAGTGAAGAGGGAAAGCAAATAACTGCTTTTTTTTCACATTCTGTCCTTATTTCTTTATAGTATATATATCAAGACAGAAAAATAAAGATTTCTAATGTCTGCATATAAATTCTTTAATACACAAATTTCAAAAATACATATAATTTCTTTATTAATTTGATAAAAAAATGCTCCATTTACTTTACTTACTCACACCATAAAAACAGATCTTGAGGTAATTTCATGCAGGAAAATGGTCTAAAGAACTGAAGATCTTAACATCTACATGAGCAGTTGTTGATTCTATTTAAATAAAAAAAATTCACTTTGTAGTGTGAGCGTTTCATGCAAACATATTCCAGAACTTTACTTGAATGTATTATTATGTCCCAGCACTGCACATTCCATACTGAATATGATCAACAGTTAAAAATCTTACAACAATAAATGATGAACAATTCGAATATTAAAAGTTCATGTCTAAATTTGAAAGCATTTCTAGGAATCATTTTGTTTTTAATTGTAATTCTATAATTCTTTACCGGTATAATTCCTCTATCAAATAAATGTCATTGGAAAATCATATAAATTTATACTATTACTATTGTTATACATAAATTGTTACCTGCCACAAAATTAGTAGAAAAAATCAAAAAGTGTTATGTTTTATTTTTTCCAGTATTTGCAATAAGTGCCACAATGGAATACTGTCGTTTACCATTTCATCTGTAGAAATATTTTGCTGCTTTTTACTGTTTAGCAATTACTCATTTTTTTGTACCATACACGGCATTTTTAAAGCAATTACATTATTATTACACCTTAGGAAATTAATTTATACGGATTGATGATACTCTCTAATACAATAATACATATTACATTTTCCAATTCATACATGTACCACAGTTTCTCTTGTCAATATATCCAGCAATGTTCATAAGGAATCAGTTTAGGAGAACTATTGCAATTAAGTCAAAAATTCATAAGAAGTAATTGAATTAATTAACTTAATTCTTTTATTAGAAATATTCACCATTAAACCGTTTCTTTTAAGAAAATTACAAATCTTTTACGAAAAAATGTTTAATGATTTTTTAAATTTCAAATCTATCAATTGGAACACCAAAACTGTGTATTTTTTTAGTTAAGAAAAACTCTTTCCCACCGTTTTCAAGGGTTTTTATTACATTTAAAACAAATATTTCTTAATGGAATTATTTTTTGCCGCATCTAACAAATTGGATGAATGGATAAAGTTACGGAGGCAGAATTAAAAAAAATATTTCACTACTATTTAATTTTTCTTTTGTACTACATCTTCAATTTAAACATTTGTCTGAGTACTTAATCTTATTAAATTCGAAAATCTTACTAAAAACATACAATTCCTTAAAATTAATAACTGTGTTACGAAGGAAATCTTGAATTTTTTAGCATTTTGAATAATGATTAAAATGATTTCCCTGAATATTTCAGGTGCTCTGTGTTCAAAATACTGGAAATTAAATTATGTGTAGGTATTCTTTAAATGTATTACGCATATTATTTTTCTTTTCTCTTTAAAAGAAGTGATATGCTTATTTATAAATTAATACGTTTATTTTTCATATTTATGTAGTGATATGTATGTTTCCACTTAACACATCAAAAGTATAACTCTTATGAACAGAATATGCAAATGATTGTTGGACTTAAACGTTTGATTTTTATTTTCATTATTAGGCGATTTTTTT
>JAPMOQ010035478.1:0-37199 GCA_026543055.1 Argiope trifasciata | reverse complement strand
TCAACAATGAAGATGGGAATTCCCCACGAGGTCCAGAAGTACGCCTAATAAGTTGTCACATGTAGAAATGAACAATGATTACACATAATCCTCGAGATCTCCTCTCCATGATTTGCATCAATGAAATCCACAAAGTGTGAGCAATAATCGCGACATATGTGACCGCGTGTCACTTTGGAGGATGAGCGCAATAGTTCGCTGTCACTGAGTGCAATTTATTATAAAGGATATTTGTATCCGGTATTATAAATATTGAAATATGGCTTATCTAGTACTCGTTTCATTGTTAGGAAGGGATTTAAAAGATACATAATTCACAGCTTAGCTCTTTAATAATACAAGGATTGCATCTTCAGAAAGGGTTAAAGAGGGTAATTTGATTTCATTTATAATCATTATGTAGGTCTGTCTCCCATTATCAGTGCTGTTGGTTGATAAATAATCTAATCAACTCGAATCTTCTACCAGCTTTCCTTAATGGTAGGAGAATAATCAACGCTAGTGCTATCAGAATGCTGTACATCAGCGCTGAAACAATCGTATACATTCTGAAATTAGTTTGAAGACATTTAATTAAATTTGCCATATTCATACCGTATAGGAGATATGTTTTTAATATCTGCGAGAAACAATTTTAGCTCACATAAATGTTAATTTTGCTATTGCTTTCCTAGTTTATTAAAATAATTTATCCGCTAAACTAAATAAATAGAATTTTACATGTAAATAATATTTTATGAATAGTAAATAATAATATAAATATATATATATATATATATATATATATATTAAAATGCATAATTTTATGTTTAATGTAATTAAATACTGTAATAGTTTATTTTTGAAATTTTATCAATTTTGAATTATTTTTTAATCTAATAATCCTTTAAGTCTGTATTTTTCATAATATTGAAATTGAAAAAAAATAATCAAAAATAACTAACTAACAAGCATAAAGGAAATAGCATTATATTCTTTTAACTTTGCATTAGTTATTTCAAATATACTATTCATAATACTATTTAAATAACTATTCACAATACAACTTTACTGATTCATCCAAGTAGCATGTGTTTATTTTTTGCTGTTGCTTATTTAAGTGCTTTCATATTAAAATGCACAATTCTATATCCGATTTAATAAAATACTAGAATCTCTTTTTTTAGACATATGCTCATTTTTGAATTACTTTTAAACTAATAATCATTTGAATTTGTATTTTTTATAATATTGAAATTAGAAAAATAATTAAAAATTAAATAAATAATTCATATAAATAAAATGCAGCATGCAGTATGCATATAAATAAAAAGCATCATTTTCTTGAAAAAATGTATTAAATCTATAAACAAAAATTGTTATAGAGAAGGAAAAAGTGTTTTTTTTTTAAATTAGGTTAACGGCATGCATTTATTGTATTTAAAAATTATAATCCAGTGTTTATAGAAGATCATTTTGAAAATCTTGGAGCTATTGATTGATTGATTTTTTTCTGATGCCATTTGCCAATACTGGCGAGGTGTTCTAAATTATCTTAAAATATGATAAATATGCTTAGATAAAATTGAAGAGATGCAAGCCAGAAAAAATCGATAATAGGAATAAAATATTACACATGAAATTGACTCATGTGTAAAGAAAAAGCACGTTAACAAGTCAAGGTTCACCAATTATAATTTTTTTTAGAAAGAAGCCTTTTAGAATTACATTAGTTCATGATTTATTACACTGATAGATATGAATTGATTCGAATGCTCATGAAATTATAACACTTGATGCCAGGGGGAATGTTTAAAATATTCAATCTTAGTACCGCTTTTTAATCCTGATCTGTCAGCAATGGTCTGTCAAACTATACATTATTATAGAGTAAATATCAACTAGTGATAGATATTAAAGGAGTTTTATTCTATTATCTCTTCGCATTTTCTATTTATTGCGTAAATTAATTATTCTAAACAAGATAATTTTCATGAAATTATAATACATTAAAAAGTCAGTGTCTGGATATTCTATTTCAAATAGTAGTTAGTGTTTTACAAGAATGTAATTTCATATCCCTTTTCTTTATAAAAGCCGGTTTATTATAAGCAATATCATTTCTTCATTACCTTTCAGAAATAGTTATAAGTTCTGGATTTATCGCAGAATATACAAACAAATGGAGTTAATTTTTATTTTATTTAAATACTAATAAAAATTTCACATTAATACCCAAGCAAGTCAACTTCAGTTGTTGAAGGCAAAAATAAAATAACTACTCAAGCTCTAAAATATACTTTATCCTATGAAATTACTGATATGATGATAAATACATATTGGGCTTATATATATATATTTATATACTTATTATATATATATATATTTATTCATGTTAAAGATTTTAAAAGGGTTAAAACCTATTTAAAAATGTGACATTCAATACTATGCAGCTTAGTTTTATTTGTTAAAATATTCTATTGAATTTTAAGATTTATTAATGCATATTGTTTTAAATGGGTCTATTTTTTGCTCCTGAAACACTTTTCATTCGTTTAAACTTCCAGACGTTCTTAAGAGCATATTTTTCTTATAAAGTCATTACAATAAGATTTTTAATAAAAGTTACAATAATGACGTTTTATCTTTGAGTGTTAGAATTATGCAAGTGTGTTTTTTTATTTATATTATTTCAATTAAAAAGTAAAATAAAAATATAGACATGATATTTGAACTAGATTTTAAATTATATTAACACTTTTTTGTCTTTGGAAATTATCATTTCTAGTTTAACTTTTTTTTACTCATTAAAATACATTGTGGTGAAACTATGCATTATTATCAGATAGAATCAAATAAATAATCGTAATATTTTTTAGATTAAACATTAAGAAATTAGAAGAAATCTAGGTATCAAACTGACGCTCATTAATTATAAATTATGTAATTGCATTCAAATCGCTTTTTGTCTGATGATTTTGCTTATATTTGTTCCCTTTAAAATATATCATTATAGTATGCATAGTTGGTAACATACTTTGGTAATTTCATGAATTCTTTTTCTTTATTTTTCTTTTTGAGTTCTATAGAAATGCTGTCAGATATAGCAAAATTACTTCAAATGACTCTAGATTTCTCTCCAGACTGACTGGTATTGTATGAGTATTGTATTTCGTACAAAACTCATGATGATCGATTAACAATAATGGCAAGATGGTATGTAATTACTTATAAAAAGAGGTTTCATCTTTTGAAATTTAATAATTAAATTTCAAAATAGAGAACATCATGTTTATTTGAGAGAAGATTACACAAAAGACATTCAGAGGAAAATGATTTGATTTCTAATGACTTATGAGAGCTATCAGAAACTGCATAGATAAATTGCCAGTATACGTATATTTGCTTAAATTCTATATTTAATACTTAATGCAATTAACATTTGTCAAGTATATAATGGATTTTCGTTGCCTTTTTCTTGCACCTTAAGAACATTTATGCAGAAAAAAATGAGCTAATTTAGCCCTTAATGAAAGATCGAAATTATAAAAATACACAGCTTACTTAATAATGTTTTCTTTAAAATGGGATATATTTTTCCTAATTCAATATATATTTCCCTAATTTTCCCTAATTCTTTATAATTACTTTTATATTCGTAATGATATGCAAATATTCTTCATTCATTGCAAAAGAATACCTTGTTATATTTATATAATTGTTTCGCTTTTACAAAAATTAGAAGAATAATTTGAGAAAAATACTCACTATGAAGCAATTGGTTTACTTTGTGTCCGCAAAGTGTTTATGTATTTTAATTATCAAAATTCTTTATTTATAGCAATTTTTAATAAATTTATTTTATGTTTGGCAAATTAATTTAAGAAGAACACTATTTATATGAACATTTCAATCATCTCAAAATTAAAGTATGAAAAACTTCTATTTTTAAACCTTATAATCAATTTTCTATTTTATGTTATGTTTCTGTTACCAAGCAAAACGTTTTATTTTTGTACTTTTCATCAGTGAAAGTTCAATAAAGGTTTAATTTTAAAATGCTGTGTTATAATGCTGGTCAATTTTAAAAATCTAAATTCGAACTTAATTCTTTTTCTATTATAAGAATATTAAACTTGGTGAAAAACCGGTTTCATTATTATTTATGGAAATTTTAATAAGGAAGTATTCTAAAAATAATAATAAGAAAATATAAAAAAAAGAACGAATTTAAATGAAATTTGATATTTCAAGCTTTTCGACTAATTACTTTAGAAAATTAATATACAGAAAACGAAATAGTCACTAGTTATATATTTTATTTCTGTGATTCAATTAGCTGTGTATTTATTGTTACTATAGAAAAAATGGTTACTAAAATATACATTAAACCGGAGCCTTCAAAATTTGTTTGGTGAGATTCGAATTTATCAACTCATACACTATATAAGAATTGTTTAAAAAATGGAGTTTTCAATACCTGAATGATATATATTGCTTATATCAACAATAAAATTAAAATTAGTATATATATATATATAACGGCCCACCATTCATGATAGGCGACATTTCCAGTCACCTGCGTCGTCCATCTTCACTTAAAATCCTCAATGGTTAAACGCCTCCAGATTGCCAGACGGAGAAACTTCTTACAGTGCCATCGCATTTGGTCATTAGTGATGTCAATTGATGAAGGACCATAACTGGATCTTATTGGTTAAGAGAAATTTATCGCACCTTCAAGGGAAAGGAGTGTCAGCCCATCTGGATGCCAAATGTTTCCCAAAGTGAAGAGACTGTCATTAACAAGTGTTCCAGAAAGTTCCTTGATGGTTATTTCTCACGCCAGACTAGAGCGACAAAAGAAGGCAATTTGCTTTGGTAGAGAGTCAAAGTGGACGAATGAGAATGAGAAGGTGGAGTTTGCAAAACGATAAATTAAGGGGTTTGTTTGAAGAAGGAGAGAGGAGACTTTTTGAATTGGGGACTGAAGAAATAAGCTCGGTCCTGGAGTAGACGTGCTGACTAACATCCTGTTAGTTCTTGTGATGTTATTTTTTCGAATGGATGGAGAATTCTTTTCACGATAAACTTTCGTCCTTCGATTGCTATGTAAATATCATCAACTTCCAAATGGTGTAAATATAAGATATTTTAACCTAGATTGGAACAATTTGTTCATATGTAAATATGAGGCTATAAATAAACGAATTGTCTAAAACTCTACTCTCTTATTTAAATGGTCAGGATTTTAATTATAGGTAAATATTTAGTAATTAAAAATTATCAAAACTTATATTGCAATTAATTGAAATTATTATTATTATTTTGATATTTCTGTGACATCTAATATAATTTTTTCATTGTGAAAAAGAATGTTTTTCATTATTTCACTTCGGAATGATTTTTGCTTTAGAATATTATTTTCTTCCAATAACTTCCATGTCTTTGAATCTTATAAATGGAAGAGAAGCAGACGCAGAGGTTGTTAAACAAAAGAAACAAATTTTAAACCCTTAACTCATTCTTTTAACTTTCCCATAGAGAATAAATTACTTATTTTCCTCTTTTTAAACCATTTATGGTTGGATTTTTTCTTTCTGTTTTGAAGCCGTTTCGCTACAATGTTATATTTAGCTTCCATGAAAGGGTTTCTGTTTAGCAATTAGAATTCACTGTTCACGCTCTTAGAAATGCTTTATATATTAGTTAGGATTACTTTTAAGATTATTTTTTAATATTTTATCTTTTTTAACAGTAATCCGAAATTAGGAATTTTTTTTCTTTTTTAATTCTTGTATAAGTAGATGATGAAAATAAAGTGATATAGTATTGAAATTACTACTCATTATCGATTTTCTAAGAGATTGACAGAATATTGTTTCTGCTTATATTTTCTATATTAATGTAACAAAATTATCTTAGTCATTTGCTATTTAATGTATTTAGACAGTCTATCGAGATAAATAAAAAGAAGGATGTATAAAAATTTTAAGATTTTTAATTTTTTTAACCAAGAGATATATATCAGCCCTCTAAATTTAAGTATCATATATAAAATTCTAGAAAATAATCAGATATTGATATACTTTATGTGTTTTCTGTTATTAATTTTGAGACATAGAAAACTGCTAATAAAATATACATAAAATTAAAAGATTTACTGTTAATTCATTCAGAACACAATGAAATTATCAACCTGGTTTAATGGGATCAATATTCAATGTCAACTTCAAGTTTGATCTAGTTATATTAACACCCAGTTTGAAGCAACACCAGGGCTACTTTGGTATGGTCCTCGAAATTTTGAGCCATGCTCCGATAACAAGGATGACACCTGAGATTGCATCCTCCTCTCTAAACTCCCACACCACACCAGTGGGGTCGACCTCGAGAAAACGCCATTTATTTTCCTCTGTGTTCAAGATTACTGTAAGCGACCTTATTGGTTTAATAGATACAAATCTCATTTCGATGTTTCTTGTTCAAAACGACTCTTATTTATTAGCATATTTTTTATTGGAAACGCATGTATAATAATATAAATCACATATCCTTCAATATCTGACATTTTTTTATGAAATTAATGTTATGTTTTTTTTTTTTTTAAGTTTCAGAAATATAACCTTTTCTTCGTTAAAAATTAAGAATAGGCTTTTATCTGTGACTTTTTAGATAGCTGTAATACATTTTACTTATTGGACCATATTATTTTATTTAAACTTGGAGTACTTATTTTGACGTATGAATTTAAAAAAAAAAACTAATAATTTGCGCTCTATTTAAGAATTTTCAATGCCAAAGTTTTAAATGCATTGAAAAGCTTCGAAAGAAGTTAATTCGTGGAACAGTAACTTTTTCATATGTAAACGTAGAAGAAAATATTTTTGAGTAAAAAATATGTAAGAACTAAAATATTACAACAAAGAAAAGGGAATAAATGATAAAAAAAATGAAAAAAAGTTTTTAGTTTTAGTTTTTCATTCAAACGAATAATTACAGTTGTTCAATACATTAATTTGTTTGTATACAGCACACTGCAAATATTAATTTTGTTCCAGAGAAATAATCCTAATTTTAACTTTTCCATTCTATATTAGAAGAATTTGATAAAAAAATATCATGTAATATTTCATAAGCTTAACTTTTAGTTTAAAAACTAACGCATTTTTATCATTTAAAATACGAAATAACGCATAGGCTTTCTTTATTGAGTTCTGGAGCATTCTCGAATGCAAAAACGAATAATTTTATTTAACTACCTTAAATTAAAAAATGGAGGTTTTTCTATCATGCATTTTAGTATGAAAATTATGCGAAATTACTTTAATATTAAGGGGTTTTCGAAACATGCTTATCGTACAGAATCTAATTTATGAAATTAAAGTAATAATAAATATATGAGAAAATGTCCGCATATTTTGAAAATTGTTTTACGTGTTTATGCAAATCGTTTCTAATGTTAGTAATTTAATCTTTTCTTATACCTTGTTGTAAATTTGATTATTTCTTATATGTAAAAACAGCATTCAACTACTGCAAATAAGCAACTTTTTATAATATTAGCTCTGCTTTCAAAATAAATGTTGGATTTGCATAATACAAGACATATAAATAAGTAATGATTAAAAACTAAGAGCGATTTGCTAGCAGTAAAATATTATGAATATTTTTTAATGCATTTGTTTTTTTATATATAATAATGATGATATTACGTGATATTTCTATTTTTTTATTTATCTGAAACTTATTAAATAAAGAGATTGCAATCGTCTATTTTTGGTACTAATCTTAGGTAGAAATCATCACAACTTGCCCATGAAATATCAAAACCCATTTGTTACATTCTATATATATTTTGAAATTAAATTATGTATTTACGAAATAAGAATACTACTGGTTTTTATTAAGTTGCAGAAAAAACTGGCGGCAGGTCTTGGTGATTTCCTATTGTATTTCACGGTTTTATTTTTAGCACTTTCCATACAGAAATTCGTGATTTGCTAGCATGTCTTTTATTTTGGTCTCTTATCTTTTCCGAATTCATATAATAAAATTTCTAACCAATGTTTGAATAGTGTATAATGATAGACAAATAATTTCAAAAAAATTCACTCATTTCATCTACGCATATTGTATATGGTATTTCTTTCAGAAAATTCACATGACTTAAATTTTAATACTTAAAACATAGTTTATATTAGAAAATTCCTATTCCAAACTAGAGAAGAAATTTCACTTTGTTAAGCTTGCAATTAAAGTACTGAAATATTGAAACAAATTTTATTCATTTATGACTGTATTTCAAATTATTACCTGATAGAATCAACAATAACAAGGGAATTTAATATTGCATAGGAACTTCAAAATTTTCACTAAGCTTTAGAAATACAATGCATCGAAGATTTGATTAAGAGTGAATGTAGAAGTTAATTAATAAAAAAGTAGAAATTATTGTAATCTTTTGAAATATATATAAATTTTAATGTAATGTAAATATAAAAGATGAAACATAACTTTTCGTTTTATGAGAATTTTTTTGCATTTCTTTCAAAGAAACGTTTTAGAGAAATATTATGATAAATAATTCTTCCATTAAAATTCTTTTTATTTTCATGCATAACTATATATTAAATAATGTTTTATTTTTCACTTAAATAAGGATTTGGTTTCAATGAGTTGTTTAAAATAATTACTGTGTAGGTTAAGATATTTTTTTTACTATCAGCTCTATGTATGCTTTATGCTTTAGGGTTAAATTTTTAAACACTTAAAAACATTCATTGGCATATTTAGTTACTTCAAATTGTATTAGGTACAAGCTTGTCTATAATCTGTATTCACATTTAATAGAGATTCAGAGGTAAAACTTAGATATATTTTATTGCTCATGGTGATAATTTTTTTTACCGAATAGATCTAATAGGAAGGATACTTTATGAAACATTCAGTATATTTCTTAATACATATGTGAACTCAAATAACAAAAAAAAAAACTTTTCAATCTTATTTAAAACATTTTTCATTTACTTTAAATTACGAATATTGTTTTTGAATTTAAAAAAAATTCTTAGTGAATGAGAAAAAGAAGAATTAGAAGTGTTAGTTTATTTTTAAGGCTTAGAGCATATGCTATTTATTCAAGATTACAAAGATATATTGGCTATGAGGGATTGGAAAGTTGTTAAATAGTTAGAAATGAAAGATTATTATTTAGGAACATAAAATTTTTTACGCTCTCTAATTAAATATGGTTTGGACAAAATATAACTATATTTGGCATGTGAGTACACGGAGTTTTGCTTTATTGATACAAATAAATTGAAACCGCAATTCGCAAAGAGAAAAATCATAGAGTATTTGCGAGATAAAATGAAGCTATATGCGCAATCAGTTTTCTTGTAGAAAATAATTAATTCCAAATATAATTTTTTTTGGAAAATTAATTTATTTCAGTCGCTGTTTAATTTTAAGAAGTTATATACCAACAAAAAGACATCCTGTTCTCGTATTTAGTTAAACTCAAAAATTAAAATTTACTAAAACTGACAAACATTTTTAAAGATTTATTTTTAATAGTTTTTTTACTTTTATTTTAGAATGATATTTTGATTGAAACTTCTCAGCTATCATATAGTATGCAAATTGAGCAATAATTTCTTAGTATGCATCAATAAATTTAATTATTATTTCCTTATTAGAAAACAAACAAAACATTTGTTTCGCCTTTACATTTCTGATAATATATCAAGACAATAACCAATAGATAGGAATTATAATTGCATAATATTTTTTTAAAAACGTGTTATACCATTGCAAATTTAAAAAAAATGATTACGAATTTTTTTTTTAAATGTTTTCATACATATTACGAAAACTCTTTAAAACCAATAAAATAACACTAAAATAATTGAAGTAACTTTTATAACGTTATAAAAAGATGTACTTTTATTCGCATACAATTATTTTCACTTCCAGAATTAGAGTATATGCGCTTTAAAATCTTAGAAATAAAACAGTTTCATTGTCGATAATTAGATTAGTAAGTAAGTAGCTTTAAAAGAATAAATCTAATATTGAAGAAAAAATGCTTTCTTTCCAGTTATTCAATATATTTAAAATTTTATTACAATGATAGGTTTTCCTCAATGTTTATTATTTAATAGGAAAATCATTAAATCCTTATTTAAATTTGACTAATTTATAATCTTAATGGGAAAAAATAATTGTGTTAAATTGATATCTTTATCAATTAGTAAATACATTACGCCATTTTATCACTTTGATGAACAGATGTAAATATTGCTTATGAAAGCTATTTTCTAAATTTAAATGTTACGCACCTGGCTATTTTGTTAATTTTCATAATAAAAGCAGAAGAGATAACGAATTCATTGCATGAGCCTAAATGATACAGGAAAAAAGTACTCGCATTTTAACATTCTATCGGAACAACATTTAAGAGTAAAGCTATGGTGAAAAATTAGTAACATCTTTGAACCTAAAACCGTTTTAACTAAGATAAAGTATTGCAATATAAATTAAACAAAATCAATGCCTTATGAGATAATTAGTTCCTCCACATTTTAATATTTGAATCACGGTTTTTGCTACGGTTTTAGCTCTGAAGATTCTTTTGTTGAATTTCGATTATTTTTCAAAATAACAAGAAATTTTAAATATTTTTGAAATAACTTTCCAGTTACATACACGGTATTCAAAAAAATCAAACTAAAATCAAGAAACTTGCAAGAAGACATATTATCTGAATAATATCTGAAATAAAACATTTCATCAAAGGTATATATTTTTTCAGTGAAAATCCCTAAAATATGCAAACAATATTTGAATCATTGTTTTCACAAATGGTGTCTGATAAAGTCTATCGAACAGGAACTATTGCTTTCCTCTTTCTCTTGTCAGAAAGCACTCCATTTGGTAGAGGTAATTTATCAGTCGTTAGAAGGTACTTGTTGGCAAATAAGAAAATAAGAAATAGTGATCATCACTAGTCTCGGTGAATAGTATTACAGAAATGTGAGTAAAAAATTAATGGTGAGAAGATTGACACACTCAACACTGGGACTCGAAGCTTTATTCCATGAGGCTCCATTACTCGAATTTTGCAATCGAAGTGTTCACAAAAGGTATGCTGGTAGAAATCAACGATTCACTGGGAGACAGCAACTCGTTTAGCAGTGCAAAATAACGGCTCTCAACGAAACAAATAGAGCTCGTTCTTCAATTAAACTTCCGAATTGAGAATTCACCAGTTTGATTCCCTCTAGCCCTTTCCTGGTCATCTGAGCTACTTAACGTATTTGCTGCTGCGTGACTTGCCTTTGATTTATAACATCACATTTACTACCTAATTAGATTACATCTACTATCAAATAGGAAATGGTATAAAGAGAAAACTAAATGGTCATCAAATGCCTTAAAATAAGGAAGCAAAAAAATAAATAATCAGCAGCAGATGAGAAAAAAGCCACCAAAACCATGTACTGAAATCTATTCAATAAGTTTACAAGCTTTTTCGACAGATCACTTAAATTTTTTAATAAGAAGCAGCATTTGGAAAGTAGAAACTGTGGATGGAAATATTATTGCTCAGATTTGTGACAGCTGGTCCTTGTATTCTTAGACCTTCATTAAAGTAGGCAGTGTAGTATTAAGACACGAAAAGGCGACAGTAATGGCAAGACGTCTGAAGAAGTGGTTTCGCAGAAAAGAGCAGGCCATGATAGATTCCTATGTGCCTAGTATGTCTTCCCACCAAACATTCACAGGTAAAATGCTGAAACGTACGGTGTGAAATAATGAGAAGACAAAAGGTGGAGATATGGTGCTGTTCTTTTGAAATGAGCGGAGTGATTGATGGGAGCATTTTGGTAGGTGGTCTGGAGTCACCACCCTATACAACCTCGATTTGGATAATAGGGAATATTTTCTTTTCCTGGCATTAAAGAAACACTAATTCGAAACAAGGTTCATATGATCAAGAAGATGTAGACAACTGACTCAATAGTTAGGGACCTGATTATTAACAAGACGAGTTTTTAAAATGGATCAGTGATGTGATCAACTGGTTTGGTGATTAGGCAGAGAAGTGACCTCCACACATGTCTCTTCACTGCCATTTGCTCATTAGTCTATTGTTAGTACAACATTTTTTCTTTGGCTTGTAGCCTTTTTTTGGATCACACCTCGTATATATTAGGTACAGGTATTTATAGCGTTTTTAAAATATATATATATATATTGCTTATAGAATAACAGAATTAGAATCTGAATAAAAAGTACAGTGAATATTAGTACCTTCCTGTATAGGTCCAGCTACACAAAGTTCAAGCAAGAACTGTCTCGCTCCGGCCACTACATGATTGAAAACTTTCGTCTGAGTAGGATTGAAGCAGTTTTTCATGTGTTCGTCCACACAGCTGACGCTTTCTTTTAATTTGCTGCAAGAAAATTAGTTATTAATGATCACTTTTTTTCGTTATCTGAATAAATACATTATTATTGACCAGTTCAAAGTTTAACTAAATATAAAAACTGTTTAAATTACTCAAAATCTATATCTGTAACAATTGGAAGTAAATAAAATAAATTATCTGTAAATGAGAATAATAAGCAACTCGGAAAAAGAAGGAATCAAAAATGCATTCTATTTAATTTAATTCTTCATTAAATAAAAACACACACAATGATATTCCATATCCTCCTTTCACAGTAGAAAATAGAATTTTTAAATCCTAATGTCTAATAAACAAATTTATGTTTTGAAAAGTTAAGAAGTTTATTTTAATCAACAATTGTGCAATTGTATTACAAAATCAGTGATACAAATGATCAATATTACAAGTGGTAAAGAAGTAAGAAATTGACAATATTTTCCTATTCTTACTTAAAAGTAATCCCAATAAATTTTTTACTCGTTCAGCTCTTCTATCATAAAATAGTATAAATCCATACTGCTGCATTTTGCTTCAATTCATTCTATTCATATATACATTGAAACAAAGATTATCATTCATATATAAAAGAAGGTGAAGACATTAAATATACAGGGTGATCAGCGAATGAGCCCTGATATCAAAATTAAATATCTCTACAACAAAGATCGATAGAATTATGCGGTAAAATGTACGTTTATCAGCACAATTGTAAAAATGCTGTACAAAAGTTTAGTTAGAAAATTTAGTAACGAATATCGTTGACAGATGGCGCTCTAATCACAATGCCCATAGACGCTTTCAGTGCTATGTCAAAAATGAAGTTTTGCCTAGTGAATGACCCCGAACAAACGGCTGCTATGTTTGTTTTACATATATTAACCACTTAAAAGTAACTTTTAAAATTCTTATCATGCTTTTTAAGACTTTAAATGCAATAATAATATTTTATATGATATATTTTACTCTTAAAATAGGAAAGTTAAGCTTAGTAACCGTTTGTTTGAAACCAGCCACTAGCAAAACGTCACTATTGACGTCACCACTAAAAACGTCTTTGCTTCGAAGTCTAAAGTGATCAGTACGATTGTTGGACCTCATCTGACAGTGTTTCAAAATTACGTGGTCCGTCCCAAAATAGCCATCGTGTTGCTTTAAATGGGACGTTAATATAACTAAACTAAACGTCTGTTTGATAGTGAAAAGAGGCTAGCGTAGAAAGTGAAATAATGTATTCCATTAAACAACGTGTTTTTTTTTTGTACTTGAATTTCACCGATTAGAACATAATCCTACGGCAACACGTCGCAGTTTTCAAAACCGATTCAATGTTCGAGTTTGACCCGATGCGAAAACCATTCGCTAGCTCTTCGCGGAATTCGAACGGACTGGCAGTGTGGTTGATGATCGAAATTTAAATGTCGGGGCTAGGCAAAATGTAGTCACTCCTGAAAATGCAGCCAAAGTTTCTAGAGTTGTTCAGCAAAATCTTAGGAAGAGCATCGAACTAATTGCATCAGAAACAGGTTTGAAGTATACGATCAAGCAAAAAATATAAAAAAATAGCCTACTACTGTTTCCATACAAAATCAATAGTCATCAAGCCATACCTATGAAACCTGTGCAACAAAAGGTTGACTTTGCGAATCAGATTCTAACATTGACGGATTTGATGCGAGCTGCATCTGGTTCAGAAATGAGGCACATTTTCATTTGAATGGAATCATTAATACGCAAAACTGGAGATTTTGGGGTTCCGAAAATCATCACTTGTGTGAAGAGAAAGAACTACATTCGCCTAAAGTTACTGCATGGGGTGCGATATGTGCTAGAGGCATTATCGGCCCCTTTTTCGTGTGCGAAATGATAACTACTGAACGTTACGTTACAGTTTTGGAACAATTAGTCAGCACTCAGCTAGCGTTGATAGATCGACCAGGTATCGACTGGTTCATGCAAGATGGGGTTCGACCCAATCCAATAGATAAAGTTTTTAGCTTTCTTCATTAATACTTTGGGAATAGAGTAATTGCGCTAGATTATCCACAATTGACTGACACAGAAATAGCTTGGCCTCCATATTCTCCCGATATGACTCCTTGTGACTTCTTTCTGTTGGGAGTATTGAAAGACACTGTCTATAGAAACAATCTTGCCACTCTAGTTGAGCTAGAATCGTTCATTGGTGTTGCATGTGATTCAATTTCCGTTGATACATTGCAAGTCGTGATGTGAAATTTAATTTTTCGATTACGCCACCTCATTGTTTCAAACGGTGAACATTTTGAACAAATTGTATTTTGATTGCAAAGACCGCATCTCTTTATTGTTTTTTTAAGATTCGCAGATCGCCATCTGTTAACGATTTTAGTAACTAAATGTTCTAACTTTTGTACACTATTTTTACAGTTTTGTTAATAAACGTATAGTTTACCACATAATTCTATCGATCTTTTTTGTAGAGGTATTTAATTTTGAAATCAGTGCTTATTCACTGATCCCCCTGTATATTTTTTCAAATATTTCTAATAGGCCTACAATGGGATTTAATAGTTCACCATTTCACTTTTAAAGACACTCCAAAGGACTACACTGTTTAGAAGATATGCATTTTTTTAAAAATTTCTCGCATACATAATACAGGGTAATTATAATTAAAGGGAAAGTATTTGAAGGACTATAAAAGAAAAACTACTTGAAGTATGTTAAAGAAATTAGGTATATATTATATTTACAACACGGGAAAATGATTTACTCAATATAATTTTTAGTTCATTTCCTTTGTAATAGATGGTGCTTTATATTATTACGGTGGCGTTGATTTTGCTCTGTACTATGTGTAAATGAATACCACTTAAATTTTAAAATCATTAGGATGATAAAAGTCATGTATCTTTGAGCTTTGGATGAAGGACTTTGTTAAAGGTAAAAGTGTTCTGTTATTAAAATATTCTTATAAAACGAATAGCAATCATAGTGCAGCTTTGAAAGAATGCCAATGTCTTACAGATTTGTGAAAAGGACCGATGTCTGTGAATTACTTAAAGAAAATAATTAATAAATTGAAGCTACAGGAGAACTGGGAGTGCTCTATGGAACTAGAGAAGGAAGATATGCGAATCATGAAGTTGTGGAAAAGATTAAAGAAGCAATTGATTCAAGGCTAGGGGATCAGCGACCAAGACCAATAAAAATAGTATGCCTTAAGAAAAAAAAATAAGAATGTTTCTAACAATCAATTTTTACCAATCAATTTACAAATTATAATTATTAAAATATTAAACAATATCCCTAAAATATTTTTCCAAGATAATTGTATAAAAAATGATTCAACAGAACTCAATCATAATTAAAATTTATGTTTTAATGGCGGTAATATAATAACCACATTAATTATTAAATCAATTATGGCCATGTTATTAATATTTTTACTTCATTTTAGTTTAATAGTTCAATATTATTTATTAACTCAATATTATCAATATTAATAATATGACGGCTTTGTAAAACAATCAAATCAAGAGTATAAAGTGGGAGTAATTTCATTCTGATGAAGAACAGCATATCTCCTAATTAGCTTTATTTTAATTCATTTATAATTGCAAAATTATTCCTTTCTATTTCAAAAAATATTATCAAAACAATTTTTTTCCAAACCAGTGTCTTATATAACTGTGGAAGCATTTCCTTAATCTACACCTAGCCAACATTGTCTAGCGAACGAGTCTACTTAATAACAGAATGGAACAACAAGTCATAAATTTTCGTTAACAAGATAAAATACTGCTAGACCAAAAAGAAAGTCTCCATCATTTATTTTCATACTTGGTCCCTTCCTTTATTTTGATCCGCAACATCTTTACAAACAAATGACGGAGACAAGTCATCGGAGAAAAAAAAAAAACGCCAAGAAGAAACAAAAAATACAGTTTTTGTGACAAAAGAAATAGGAAGGGATATGGTTGATAACTAAACTCAAAAACGCCACCCTCCACTTTGTAATAACCCTCTAGGGCCAACAATCCATCAATTCGTTTCGCTACTCCTATCATCACGTGATTTATGAGACAATCTCAACAATCGATAGAAAAGATGTGTTCTCTATTTTTCATTTTATTTTCTCATTTCGAGGCATCGTGTATTTCAACGGCGAAAAAGACAGCAGCAGTGTGGCTATGATGGATGACATCATTCCGGCGACTGTCATCAGCCAATGACGGCTCGTTTACCTTCTGATCAACTGGCATTGGCGACTTTTTTGTATTTTTGGTACTTTAAAATTATGTCTTGTTCCTTGGCTATTTTCTGCCAACTTCTATAGAAGCCTTATTTCTTTTGACAGCTTAGAAGAGGGGATTAAGCCAGGAATGCCGTCCATCAAATGGAGCTAAAAGCCTGACCCAGCATGTTTCCACAAATGATTGGGGATAGTTTGCTGTTTGTTTAGCGATGGCATGAAATAAATTTGATTCAGATAAAGTGTTTCCGATTATTTATTTTAGAGAGCATGATCGGTCTCTCAAAAATATTATTAAATGATATCAATCCTATTTGAAAATATAGCGTCTAATTCAAAGGTCCGACAACATGTGAGATATCTGCTTTGATATTAATATTTGAATAGGTTTTGAATTGAATAATTCTGCTCGCGAATTCAAAAATAAATTATTAATTTAAAAACCAATTTATTTATGATTTTTATTTGTACATTAGAATTTTATAAATATATTATGCAAAAGTTAAAATGTTTTCACCAATAGATATTAAAATTTTTTTTTTTTTTTTAAGTTTCTCATTAGGAAGAAATCACTGGTTTTCCTTGTCATTTAATTTATTTTATATTTTAATTTACAATATATTAATGTATGAGATGTTATACCCAATGTATAATAAAATATTACTATTTGTTAAAATATCTTTTATTTATTCATTTGTAAATTAAAATCCATTTTACTTATTTGAACCAATCATCATTAGCACAGATATAAATGAGTGACTGCTCAGTCAATTGTAATAAATTTTAATCCCCTATATGTTTCAGTTAACAATTGTGTATACTTCCATATTATATAGTAAAATACTCTTGATTTATTAATTTGAAAATTAAAATCCAACTTGATTTATTTCGGCCATTAATCATCAACACTGATAGAATTAGTAACTGGTTATTTAGTTGTAATATATTAAAATTAATTATATATTTCTGTTATCATTTATATTTGCTTCCAGAATATGTCCGATATAGTAAAAAGTTACTAAATATAGAAAATAACTCTAATTATTCTTACTATAAATAGTATTCCAAGTATTACGAATATTACGATACATGACTGTTCTGATGCATTATCATGGCATAAGGGTATTACTGTTGATGATTTTTTACAAGCATTTTTTATTGTGGTCATCTTCTTGAGAACACATATCTTAATCCTTAAAATTGCATCTTTCCATTCTCAACACCATACTTATTTTTCTCGAAATTCATTTGAATTTGCTGCAACCAGTAGATACATACCTGTCAGCAAAAGTTTTATAAGCACTCTGCATTTAGTTTCATTTCTTTCCAGTGTTCAAAACTGTCGGGGATATGACTTCTCTTTTATTACCTATACTCAAGTGCCTTATTTTTATATGACTAGTTTTTTATCGATATTCAAAGCTGTTACCTTTTAATGCCTACTATCTCCCCATATATTAGAGAATTTTGTACTTTTATGACTTTTTCCTATATGCCCAAAAATACTGATTTCAAGTCAGTTCATTTTTTATTCGTTCAAAGCTATTGCGTTCATATAATCTCTGTCTTTCCTTGCTTTTAAATATGTTAATTTTTTATGTATATTCTTTGTTCATATTGAAATATTCTATGATCCCCTATGCTCTTCATCAAGAGGTTTTGTTTAGGTTTAGTTGGGTTTTAGCTTGCTTTAAAGCAACGTCAAAGATATTTTGGGGCGAACATCATAAGTTTAATCAGAGGACAAGATCAAAACTATCACACTCCGAATTTTAACACCAGCAGGAGGGCATTCAGGCCCGACGGATTTAACGCACACCATATCCACATACAATATTGTACTTCGGTCTAATCGGACATATTCTGTGTAAAATTTATCGGAATCGGACATGTTCTGGACCGTAGGGTCTCGTTTCTGGAACCCTTCGGTCCCAAAAACCAGATCTTATCACCAGGCCATCATGGCCTTTTTCTCCTTGGGAGATTTATATTGATTGGAGATTTTATTGGTGCCTTAATTCAAACTATTATAAATCCTTATGTGATTTGAATAATATCTCACCTGCAGAGTGCTAGAAGCTCTGCCCTTGTCGTCACGAACAACAGGTCGTTGCTTTGAGTGACGGATTGCAGCAACTCCAGGCAACCATGCAACTCTTGAAGAGTACACACTTCTCCCATCGACACGACTAAAAGAAGGAAAAGAAACTCACATCAATTCATTCATTTAATAAAATAGCAATTCCAATTCTATTTTGTAGCAAAGAAAGGAATTAAGATGAATCTGTATGCAATCGTCATTTTTACAGAGAATAAATTCTGTAGCATTTTACAAATGCACTAATTTCCCATAGTATTAGATTCTAGCCTTATAAATTTCCTATTCCAGTCCTGGAATAATTCCATTGAGACCTCTACAATATTTTAGAAATGTATTCTGTGTGATGAAGAGAAGGATTACAGATTGCATCGATTTTTACATGTTGTTTGGGAGTAATGAATTTGGTAAACTTTGGTAAACTGAATTTGGTAAACTGGGAAGAGAAAATAGGCTTTTTTGCCTAGAAAGTTGTTGAAAAAATGTTTGGAAGAGGGGAAAATGTGCATGTGGATTAATAGACTCATTTCAGTTTTAACAAAAACTGAATATTATTAATTAGAAAAAATATTAAAAATCGATTTTGAATCAAAGTTGCAGTTATTAATGCTAATTTGTAAAAATGAACCTCAAATTATCTACCTTAATTAAGGGAGCATAATTTAATGAACCATAAATTATGTTTCCTTAATAAAGAAAGAAAATTTTCACAAATAGCTTGGATAAGCAATACAAAAAAATGTTTAAAATACAAAAGTATTTGTTTTAAATATTAAATACTAAGAAGAATAATGGCTCTGAATCAAACAACATAACATTTGTCACAAAAGTTTAAGGACATTTTCTGATATTTTTTCTATTAATATCTGTTTAAAATATTGTAGTAATTTATTAAAATTTCCTGTCTAAATACCTGTATCATGTGATGAGTATAAATATTTTTCTCAATATCAAATTGAATATTTAAATACTTGCTGCAAACTTAGAACAGAAGAGTATGATTGTATACACACACAGAGGGAGACATATTATTGGCATTATTTCATTTGGTTTTATACAGACATTATGTATTTGGTTTAATAAAAAAGGAAAAAAGATAAGAAAAATGCTTCAAAATTCAATAAAAATGAACACTTTGTATTTACTAAAGCAAACGCTATCTAAATCTATAAACTTTATCCTTCTTTTAAGATCTGGCAAATATCCAAACGAAAATTGCAACCCATCCCACTATCAAATTCATATCCTATCTCGAAATTGGCTATGTTTTGTTTGTTTATTTACTTTTGATGCATTGTTACGAAACTTATGGTTTAGTTAAACTATACTTAAAAGTATGGAAACTTATATTAAGCAATTTTTAAATTCAAAAGCACGAGAAAATTTCAGATAAAATGAATTATTTTGTTTAGTGGTAACCATGTCTGTACATTTCTTTTCAATAAAGAAGCAACATAATGTTTTACATAAACAAATAGCAACTATTAATTCATCATTTTTTACATTTTTCAAAGTATAATTAATAACGAAGGGAAAAGTTGCATACAAACACGAAATAATTATTCCATATCACTTTCTTTGCATAAAACAATATATTGATTTTTAAGCCTTGTTTGTATTAATTTACAGCTATAAATCTGTGTATTAAGAATGCTAAATCTTTCATAACTTCTGTTAAATAAACATTTAACAGAGTAATGCTTTAGTAAATAAGCTGCATACAAACACGAAATAATTATTCCATATCACTTTCTTTGCATAAAACAATACATTGATTTTTAAGCCTTGTTTGTATTAATTTACAGCTTTAAATCTGTGTATTAAGAATGCTAAATCTTTCATAACTTCTGTTAAATAAACATTTAACAGAGTATGCTTTAGTAAATAAGCTGCATACAAACACGAAATAATTATTCCATATCACTTTCTTTGCATAAAACAATACATTGATTTTTAAGTCTTGTTTGTATTAATTTACAGCTTTAAATCTGTGTATTAAGAATACTAAATCTTTCATAACTTCTGTTAAATAAACATTTAATGAATTTGTCAGCATTCTTTCTTTATATATATGTATCATCTGTTTCAAATATAATACGAATAAGAATTAGATTTCCGGTGAAACCAAATTTCTCTGCTTTGGGAATAGTAAAATTTATTATTTTTATAAAAAATATTTTATTTAAATGTGTACTTGATGGCTTATTTCAATTATATTATTTAATGATTATTTTATATGCCTTATATTTTGATTAATAATGAGAAAATATATTTTTTCTGTAATAATATTTACAATATACTTATTGTTTCTGAATTCTTCAATGCAAGAAATGTGAAAGAAAAGCAATTTGTTCCTTCTTTCATTGGATATGCATAAGCTTTTCTTAGAAAAATTGGTTGTAACTCTATATACATATTTAGGAATTTGTAATATTGTTTCTTTAGTCAAATATATTCGTGATAAAAAAGATAGTTTTATAGATATAGTAATAACTGTTGTGGAGCATTTGGCCCCAAACTTGGTGAGCATTTAGTGACAAAACGAAAGTTGCTGAAAATGGTGAAACTTCGACAATGTTTTGATTAAAAGCGGAGATACGTTACTTTTCTGAAACACTCCATGTGCTTCGGAGAAATTACAAAATAACTAGAGACATGGCGAGAAGGAGTCCGTTTACTCAAGTATTTGGAGAGTTAGTCATTTAGAGTTAGAGTTAGAGATAGCCTTTTTTTTCTTATTTTTGTTTTTCCCTAACGCAGTTGTTCTTATTTTTAATGTACACTTCACGATAATTTAGACAACGCATTTTATTGTTTTCAATTACCCATAAGTTATTGTATACTAAGCTCATTTTCATTACTAATTATAAATCTTTCTGGTTTTCACAATTTTGTATGATACTGTAGACTTGCACATCACCCATATGTTTGGCTGAATATAATCGTTTTTTCCCCTACTAAACCATGGAATTTAATGGAATTTGCAGAAATCAAAGATACAAAAAGATATATAAAATAGCTAATAATCATATTTAAGCTTCAAGTCTTGAAAAGCTTGGTGAAAATTCATTATGAAAGCTGCTTTATTTCATCAATGTACTTCTGCCTCTGCGCATGCGCAAGACTGAAATCAAACAACGTACAATATTTTTGACATATTTCTTATATGTATACATTTCAATATGTACACTGTATTTTCTTAAAAAATGCTTTCTATTTAACTTAATGTCTGTGATTAAAGGGCAGTTCAATAACAATTATTGATTTTTTAATAACTAATAACTAACGATATTTAAATTTTAACTATATAATTCCAAAATTATTAAATTTTATTAATAAATGAACTTAATTTTTTAATGTTTATCGTTAATCATCTCTTCTGTTTCTTAAGTATAAAGACTAGTACTGCAGGTTGTCAGTGATTGCAATGGCCTAGTGAAAAAATACTCTGTCCATCACTAATGAGTTAAATGTTTCAAAAAGTAAATATAGAGTCACTAGCCAGTGATTGCTATGTAAAAAAAAGCGCACAAAAGTAAATTATGTGTGCCTAGAATCTGGAAAGAAAGTGTAAGAGAAGTCGCCGGTAATTAGCATGGTTACATAACGTGTAAAATAGCAGTTAGCAATACAGCCAAAACTTTAAAACTCGGCAATGTAAAAACGACACTTTCAATATCAGTTTTCCATTGAGAGAATTCTTCTGTTAATAAAATCAACATTACAGAGTTTGGAATCTTCTACAAGGGTATCTGCTCTTCAGAGAGGCATTGCCAAAAATCTTTATTTTCTAGAATCTACATTTTTTTATGTAAGAATTGCCAAATTTGTCACCAAGTCCTTGATTTTGTCTTCAAAGTTAGAATTAACTGGTATGTTTGCCATTCAACGTCCATTAAAAATATTTTATATCTTTCTTTCCTATTCTTCTAGTCTCATTTCTCAGAAAAATATCATAGATATTGAATTTCATACGAATCTTCAAATTCTTCATTCTGTTTGTTAATGACAAATTGAAGTATGCCAAGCTACAAATATATATGGGCTGGATGGAAGATGCTAATAATATAATGATCAAAATATTTACGTAATTATCCTTAATATTCCTTTAAATTTAAGCTTTTATTACCTTAGAGTCTTAAGGAAGTGTCAGAATTATGAGTCAATTTTTAAGTTCAATTTTTTTCACAGATAGAAAATTGATTCTTGCGTTCTTTTTAGTTTCTGGATGCAAATCGATTATTTTCCCAACTATTAAAAAGAAAACCAGCAAATTTATGAACTGCAAATAAATATAATTTTCTTTCACAGGCAAAAAATGAATATTGCCTTGTTATGGGCAACAATTTATTAACATTATGGGTAAGAAATTTGATAATTTTTGAAAATATTAAGAAATTGAAATGCATTGAGATTTAGGTTTATATAAAACTATCTAGATGATATTTATATTAATAAAATATTCAAAACTAGAAATTCTTAGCAGGTCAAATGAAAGATTTCAACACAGTTGCCAAATACTTATATATCATTCATATTTCTATCAAAGTATGTCCTTGAATTTAAAATTAAAACACAAAAGTTTTACGAATATTCTCATTTTACAAATGGAAGGAACTGAAAACTTAAGCTTTTTCCAAACTTTCTGGATATCAAAGTAGATTATTCGTGCAGAGGTGAAGAAACCGAAAGTTTTAGATATTTAGCATTTAGATTGAAGTGAAGCACGCAGCGAATCTTTCCTAGAAATGTATCTGATATGGAATTCCATTGAACTCTTTGCATATTCTTAACGGAAAAGTCTGCAAATGTTTCATAGCTCAAGAAATTCTCTGTTGTAACTGAACTGAACAATAAAACTTTCTAATGTAATCCGACTCAGAAAATTATCTCTCTCTATATATAACATCTTTTTAATAAATTTCAAATCCGAATAACAGGAGGACGCTTGATAATGGAGACTGATATAATTTTCACCAGATACATAAATACGTTGTAAATTTACTGAAAGGAAAAAAAAAGTGGAAATGGAATTAGAACCAGGAAAAAAATGTCATGATCGGGAAACTAGATTTCTACACCAGACCGAGTCATCTTGTGCGTTTCACAGCTACACAAGCAAAAAAATTATGAACTGATTAGTTGAGCAATTTCTCTTGTTGCGCACGGCTTAGTTAATAAAATTTAGTTTGTAACTAATAAAGCAACTGATAACCATTATAATAAAATCGAAATAATCCCATATGTATTAAAATATTATACAGAAATCAAGCTTTGGTTTGCAGTTTCAGAAATCACCCATATCCTCTGACTAGAGCTCAAAAGTTAAAATAAATAAATCAAGTAATTCACATGCTGAATGTCAATACAATTGATTTTTTTGTGATTGAAATAGATATTATTACCTGTTAATGCATAAATTCTTTATTTAAAGTATTTATCTCTCTCAATATGTGTTTTATATCTCCTATAAAAACACAGATGGCCTTTATTATTCATCAATCATTAAAAACTTTATAGGCTTTTTTGATACACTCCATATATATGTTTTTAATCATATTAACTCGAAACATATAATTATTTATTATTTTTACCATGCCTTTATTTTATCGCTCATGAATTTTTGTCGAATCTGATTTTCCTTTTACTATTTTGTTATAAGCAGTTCTTTTTTCGTTTTATACTTTCCAGACTAAATAAAAAGAGCTTCATCAAAAAGTATCACCTACTCTCCCATAACGTGAAATTTACATCGGATTTTTAAAGAATCAAAATTTAATCAGAACAGTAGGTTGGAAACAAGAGTTTATATATGCTCCTTGTGAAAAAAATACTTTAAAATTTCCCAAAAAATTCTAAGAAAAAACAGCTTAGAGATAATTGAAGCGGAAATCCTTCACAATGAAATCCCCCCATGCAGAAATTTTTTCTTTCTTACTTTGTTATAATACCGCAACATCTAGGATTATTTATGATCTTTTTCTTTCAGTAATAGAATTCTCCCATTTCACAGACTTCACCACATGCAGTCTGAAAACGAAAGCAGTTCCTTCCTTTTTTTATGGGGCTATTTTTTATAACAAAAATTTTCCACGGTTCAAGTTGTTAACGCTTAGAGCTGGTTATTTTTTGAGGATTAAATTTGTTATGCATATATTTACAAACCTTTGGGAGTTGTATCGTGGAAAAATTTCTCGCATGCTCTCTAATGAGGTTGTCATGCTCTAAAACCTCTTACATGGCAATGACGTACAATAAGTATGAAATATTAGCTTTTGGCTTCAATTTTGCATTTTTAATGAATCTATGCCGTCATCGTGAACGAATTACTTGGCTATTAACTCCTGGAATATGTTAATGGTATCCAGGAAACGAATTTTGATTTCAAATATACTTCTCTCAATTGACTGATATAAGAAAATGACAAAAATAACACTTATAGTCAGAAAAACCCACCGAAATTCGATATATTTAATTATTTGATTTATTTATAGTGTTTTTAAATTATTAAATTTGCCTGTTTTTTGAAGTACAGATCGACACAGTCAACCCGTAGTTGGATATGGCTGAAAATTTGATAAGTGTCTTACATTATATATTTTAATTCTGTGCATCGAATTTTATCTATTTGTTTTGTTGTTTTTTTTTTCTTTTTGTTTTAATGCCTATTTCAGTGGCCAGAAGTTCCCAGAAACTATTTTATTAAAATTTAAAAGAAGTTTACAAATGTTGTATAAAAATCTTGTACCAAATATCAGCTGTTTAGCAGAAGGCGCTTTTAGTTATCTTTGTAAAAGACAGATGGACATTTTCTAATAATGTTCTTTTCGGAATGATAAAATGGTCTAAAATGAGGAGATGCATCAAAATCTCTAGTTTGAATTTTTGACAATATCTATACATTCCCTATACTACGAATACGATAAAAATAAAAAAAGGAAAAAAGGTAAACTTCTGCATATAAAACAAGAATACTTTAAATGTCAAATAGTGCAATTTAATGTATTTTGAGAAGTTCTTTGATCCTTAATTATTGAAATTAATGGTTTTTAGGTTTAATGGATGAATTTTCGCACCAGGGGAGATGTTGCAAAGTTTACAGATGAAGACACTTAAACATTAATTTTTTTCTTCCTTCCTTTTCCGAGAAAACGCAGACATATATCGGGAGACATATGGAAATTTACACTTTGGTACTAGCTGTCACTGTTACATAGTAATATCATTTTGGCATTTTTATAGATTATCTATCATGAATTATTGTAAATATATCTTGCTTTTACTTAATAAAAAGAACATAAATGTCCTTTTATAAGAATTATGCTTTTTTTCCCATAAAATAGTTTTTCAGAAATAAATAATTTGAAATTTGCCATGATAAGTGATTTCTTTCATAGTATAAACGTCCATATAATAACATTAATATTTAACACATTAAGAAATTTTTTCGATATCTATTCTTTTACTATTGAATTTCGTTAACCATTATCCTCTTTATCTTAGGAAAATTAATTATGTATTTGCTAATTATTAATTTTTTTCAAAATACTCTAAAATTCCAAAAGCAGATTATAAAAGCTATTTGCTAAAGAGGCGTTCAGATGAAAAGGTATGAAACGACACTGTTGGTATAAAATAAAATTTTATTTAAATTATACACCATAGGTCCGAGCACAATGATCACATTGATCAACGAACCGAATAATTCCTTGTTTCCGCAATTCATGTGGCCGTGGTTTGCCCCAGTCCGCCACGGTGTCTTTGAGTTCGTCGCCCAAGATCTATTGTTGAACTCCTAGAGTGCAGAGGAACGCTAAATCACGATGTGTTCTGTGAGGCACTCCGAAGATTACGTTACAACAACAAAAGACCGGGATTCCGAAGAAGGATGTGATTCTGCTCCATTTTCAAATAAGTACACACCTCTCTAGGGTCACACTCTCGAAGCTAACCGATTTCAAGAGGGAATAGCTCGACCATTCGCCCTACTGACCAGACATGGGGTTCTTCGATTTTCATGTGTTTGGTCACCTGAAAACGTATCTGAAAGAGAATCTCTTCAATGTGGACTGCCAATGTGATAAACTGGGTCTCGTCATAGCCATAGAAATCATGTGAACTTGAATCAATTCGACTCTTTAATCAATAAGATGGTTTCGCTCAGGACCATGGTGTATACTTTGAATAAAGTCTTCATTTACATCCACAGTTTCATTTCATGCATTTTTATTTGAATATTCTTGTATATTGATTTAATAATTTCCGGCATATATACTGTTGTTAGAAAGTTAGAGCAATTAAATATCATCTTCTAAAAATCTGTACCCCTCAAATTACACGAAGTGCTATTTGAGTATGACTGTGCTCATATTATTGTTATTAATTAGCTTGTTACCCATAGCATTTATATTAATGCTAAAGATATGGAACAACAAAAATTAAAACAAAATTTCTTTCTGAATTGATGTAATAATGTTTTATATATACTATGGTATTAAACATTTGAGATTGTTAGATGTGATCTTATATAAAACTTTCCCCTACTAATTACAAAAGAAGTGGAGCTCTATTTCAAGTATCACTGAGCTCATATCATTTTTATTAATTAGCTTGATATACATATAATTGAAATTAATGATCAAGATATCAAATATTAAAACAAAAACTCTTTCTATATTGATATAATTATATCATGTATTTGTTGTTGTTATGACTTACAACATTTCAAATTACAAATCCGCTTACATTTAACTGTCAGCTATTTAAGCCGAGTGAGTGCCTTTGGTTTTATAAGTAGCGAAATTAGGGCCAAGAGTGCTGCGTAGCTACTTTATACCTCACATTCGCTTGCACAACATTTTTTTCAATAGGAGGGCACATTCACACACCTCACAAATAGAACACATAAGAAAGAAAACCATGTCCAAATTGGAACTCGCATCAGGGACACCAAGATGTATTGCATTTACATTGCTATTAGAAAATTTGGACTATTAAATACGATTTTCTACAAATATTTCCGCTACAAATAAATTAAGACTTGTAATTCAGCACAGATATCACTGAGGTCACAATAGCAGTTTAAACTCTTTTCAAATGAAGAATCAATACATCAATTTGACAATATGGTTATGAGATAATGTTTCGATGATCAACAACGTTTCCCAGCTGAAGGATCGTCACAGATATCTTATTGTCAATAAAGAGAGAGACATACTTCAAAATGTTTGACAATAATTAAATTATTAATTTAATATATATCGAACATTTAAGATTCAAAATTTGAATATATTGTCATTTAAAACTTAATTTATTGTCTCTTAATAACATTTTATATCTTTCAAATAAATATGTCAGTTATCAATTCCATAACAAAGCTTTGAAATTTGGAAATGATTTGCATTTAATTAAACAATCCTTAAATCCCTGAATTCCCTTCTAAATATGTAAGTTGAGAATATATCGGGAAGCACAGATATCAATATTGTCTTTAATTTGAAATTACACAATCGGTTTATATTTTAGTACATTAAAAATGAATTATCGAATGAAATCAAATAAGGTTATCAGGTTTTATTATCATGTGCCAAAATGATTTTGTTTTGGTAAGAGGATATTGAATAATTGAAGACAATGAATAGTTGAAGCTCGAAATCACGTAGGCAGTGATTATAGCATAAATGATAATACTCATCAACATCTTTTAATCGCATATGTTTTGTTTTACCTGCTTTTACCAGAATTGTATTATAATTAATGTAGCTTCTTTGAAAACAGATGCGTATTTTAAAGGTTGACTTGCTTTTACCAGTATTGTTTCATTATTAATTATGATTCTTTAAACACAGATTCGTTTTAGAAAGGTTGTCTTAGAGCAATGATATCATAGCTATTGCTTTCATGGAATGTAATTTTTTTCGGAGGAAATTAATCATAGTCAACAAAGGCTTAGCAGATGGCGCTAAAACTTGGGCTCCGAAATTTCATCCAATTGATTGATACAATTATGAGGTAATGTTCCAGAGACTTTTAATGAAGCAGAAAGTGATGTTAGTGAAGAGGATAAATGTACTGAAGAATTTTTCGATGAAAGTTCGCATTCAAACATAATTAATTTTCCACAAATATATTTTGAAAATTTATCAAACATTAATATACCAAGAGAAACATACATAAAATTTATAGGTTGGTTTTCATACTAGTTCTTAAATTGTATATTTAAAATACCTTCAAAAACCGTGCTATGAGTCACACAAGGCTGAAAAAAAGGGTCGAATTTACTCATTGTCATTTATTTATTTTTCATACAATTGTAGTCACACAAGCTATTTAAAAAATTGTCATTTTTTATATTTCATATGATTGTTCAATATTACATTATATTGTTTTCTATATGCCTTTATAAACTTAAAAAATAAATATGATTTAAATATAAAACGGAAACATGTTTTTTCAAGAATATTATTTATTGTAGCATGTAATTTGAGAACAAAATGCATTATCCAACGCATTTAATTTTTTCCAATTATAATACTTTTTGAAAATTTCTAAAATATATTTATATATCAAGAAAAAGGTCTGTCAAAATATATTGACTGATTTTAATACTAATACAGTCATTAGAAAGTTTAATTTGAGTGTAAATAAAATGCTGCCTCGTAGATTGCACCAGCCCAGTTAAGTCCTAAAATGTCACTTTCTCAATTAAGAGCTAATTTTTTTAGCTATTATTTTCTATCTGCAGTGTATGAAAATTTATTTTATTGTTCATTCAATAAATCAAGTTGTTTCCTTTAAAACCCCTATCTTAGACAAGTTAATGCATGTTTCATTAAAAAGAAAAAACTATAAAATGTGTTGAAAAATTAACGCTAGATTTGTATTTGCCACGATTTGTGCAGTAAAGAGTTTGAAATGATATTTATTAAATACCATTTGACTGCTGATAATTTGCAGTTAGTAAAAATGAAGTTTTACACTATAGAAAAATGTATTTTCATTGTTGAATGATTTTTATTAAATAATGAAAGTCTGGCAGCTATAGTTAAAAAAATTTGAGAACTGGCCTTCTATATCGTGTTATTTAACACCATTGGAATTTTCAAATAATTTATTTGAAGTCTGAAGTTTATGCCAACAAGGTCACAAGCGCGAGTGCACTGAAGGAGGATATTGAAAGCTGCATCAACGGAAATCAGCTATCAATTACTATCAAGACACATTCCAACACAAGAATGCGTATGTGCCAACAAAACTGCCATTTGCCCTATGTATTATTCCATACATAATCGTATGCTG
Source organism: Argiope trifasciata (assembly GCA_026543055.1). NCBI lineage: Eukaryota > Metazoa > Arthropoda > Arachnida > Araneae > Araneidae > Argiope > Argiope trifasciata. The sequence continues at coordinate 7,132 of JAPMOQ010035478.1, read as the reverse complement.
TGTATTTTATGGTTTAACAAAAATATTACAATTTAAAGAAAAAAAACTGTGCTTTTTATTTAATTCAAATCTTGCTCTTACTCATTACTAACTATTGTTTCATATTTACTAACCCTAAGCCATCAGCTACCAAATGTTTTTTTAAATAGGGCTGCCAACACTTTTCTGCATGAATGAGGGCAAATTCAAATCTTGTGTTAATTTTGGGACACCCTATATTAACATGGACGGAAATTATTTTTTGAAGTGGATTTCATTTTCGTACAAATGTTTTGATATTATATTGAGACACTGCCGCTGAAACAAAAATAATGAATCTACTTTTAATTTCCTTTTTCAAAAATTTTTCTTTAATATTAGACTGAATTGAAATAACTTTTGTTCAATAACAATGCATTCTTCCCCAAAATTTAATTATCGCTACATGTTGTTAAAAGCAGCTGAATCTTTTTAAAACTATTTTGAAATTTTATTCTAACTAAACTGAGCTGAATGGAAGTAATTCATCCGAATATATCATTCTGGCATGCGTGAAAATTCCTCTTTATTCATCAAAACATGCGGGAACTGTCTGGAAATTGGAATAAATATCACACCAGTGAGACATTACTTTCATAACTTTTCTCTTACTGGAAAAAAATTATTCATTAATTCAACAGATCCGGAGTTTTAAAAATTAAATCTTGACGAAGATAAATAAATCCGACATTTTCTACGTTGACAGTTGTAAGCTCATGATTTATACGGAGAGACGAGCAAATTTTCAAAGAACTATTTATTTTGAAAGTTAATTTTCTTTGCTTAAAAAACAAATAACTTCATCCGGATATCTGTTTTCTGAATAACGGATCCTTGAAGGAGAAGAAAGGGTCTCATTTTCGCTCCTGTATAATGAAATTTGGGAAAATGTGGAATTTATACAATATGAAAAAGGTAAGCGATAAACACAGATGCTGTGGTAATATAACCAAGACTTGGTGCAGAATGTTCTACTAGGGTTGATTTCATTGTTAAGGTTAGCCGCTTCAATTATTTCAAAGCAGTTCGCTTTTATTTACGTTCTTCGGAACATCCACTGCTCTTTCTTCTAAAAAACTGTTTATTTAAGTTTATTTTTGCACATCTGATTAAGTTTCAGTTCCTGGATCGCTGATAAAACCTACATTTTTTTGATTAAAATAATTTTCGTGTTTTGTTAAGGGAATGAAGAAGGAGCAAAGTCTGTTTTTGTTCGAGCTATGCGATTACTTTTTGTCCAATTTCATCCTAAGCTGAATTAAGCGGGGCTTAATAGAATGGGTTGAAGTTGATCTGAATAATTTTTGTAAGTTATTTATTGTCATAAGCAAATAAACTCCAAAAGCGAAATTTTTTTGTATCATTTATTTATAATATATATGCATATCTTAAATTTGTAGATTATAGGCTACTGAATTGAAGCTAATTTGGACGAAATTAAATATTTTCAAAAAAAATTATTACGATAAGCAAATAAATTTTATGACGTACTTTAGCCGTTTCCTTTAAGAAATAATTAATATGCATATTTGTGCATGTAAACTATTTGCCATTGAGTGGAAGTTGATACAGAAGATGGTTACTAACTTTCTAAAACTTATTTATTGCCATAAACAAATAAACTTTATGAACGAGCCATTTTGCTTACGAATAATTAATGTGCATATCCTAAACTGTAGATTATTTGCTATTGGGTGAAAGTGGATCTGGAAGATGGTTAAATGCGTTCAAAAAATTTAGTAAGCCCTCTAAGGAAATGAATTCTATAAATGACTTTTTGCCGTTTCATTCATGAACGGTTAATGTATATATCTTAAATTCTCGGATGATATAAAGAAGATTAAAAAAATTGAAACTTTAATTTCAAAAAATGTTTTAAGATGTTTGATGAAGCATTCTTTAGATCAGAGGATAAAATTGCAATTTCTGGGGGAGAAACCATTTTTATGATTAAAAATTCAAAGTATTTTTAAAATTTCCTGCTTTCTGAGGAAAATCACTGGTGCCAGAAGTTTTATTATCCTTTCTTCACATTTTCTCATTAGTCATTTAAATAAAAAATCAAGATTTATAAGAATGAAATAAATTTTGACTCTAAGATTAATATTGTAGATTTTGCTCAGACATTTGCTACTCAGTAGACGACAGACTTAATATGAAGTGTTTGTATATAGCTTTATATATAGTATTTTCATTATTTTGATGACACTACTTAAAGATATAATCAACCTCTCTTTTACTCCTGTCCGCAGTGTTAAATTTCATTTTATAAGTCACATTACTAGTAGTGAGTTCCAAAAGCTTTGCATTTACAATTATATCATGAATGTTTTGCAGCAATTGAAATATATTACGAAGGGTAATCGGAGGGGTTAAAAAAGTTTACAAGGCTAAGGAAAAAACAGACACATAATACAAATGGTAATTAAGAGATATATGCGATGATACCGTTTTTGCATAATCCCTAAATTTGTTGAGGCATTTATCACACAGTTGGATCAATTTGTTTAAATGGATTTGGTAACAATTAGGACTTGACTACTGAGCCAGTTCTTGACACCCTTTTTGAACATCATCTTATGATATGAACTTTGTTTCGGATAAGCATTTCTTCAGTGCCGGGAAAATAAAATAGTCACTGGAAGACAAATCGGAGGTGTATGGGGAGGGGATTTGTTTCAGATTTCCCACCTAAACGTTTCCAGAAATCTCTCTACCTGCTTCAAAAGAATGATGTCACTTAACCATCTGTTTTCTACTCGTTGGGCCCTCCGGTTTTACTGAGCCTAAGACTCAAAAGGTGGCCGGTCGGGGGTGTCCAGCTATCTCAGTTTTCTACTCATTACTTCGCCACTCGTACACTTCGAAAAATTGTCTGGGGATTTTCAAGGAGGATATATTCTTTGCCCATAGAAATTGCATCATGGCTCGCACCCCTGTACGAGACCACTTCTTGAGACGTCTTATAATTTCCATCAGTGTTTATAGTCTCGGTACTAACACTCTCTATTTCAACAACCTGTCAGAAACAACTAGGGTTATCTGTATCTGGGTAATTTTATTCCCATCCACAATTACTACTTTCCAAATACTGATAATTGTAAACTTATCTTATATCACTCCCAGAACCCTTTATTGTCAATCAGTTGTCTTATATATTTTTTACATAATCCATTCATTTGAAAGGTGAGGATAAGATAAGAGAGGATCCTCCAAACTACTTGATATACATGGTTTAGTAATTTTTTTCTGAACTTGGTAAAGTAAAGGCAACTAACGCAGTAGGCACTTTTAATTTGAAGAATAAATTTTTTCTTTGAGTTCCTACTATTAGTCCATATTCTCCCTATATAAATTTATTTAAACATATTGCCAAAATTTTAAGCTTTTAATGAATAACTTTTTATTTATCCAGTCAAGTTCAAATGTATTTGTTAAACATTTAGTAGATGACACTTAATGTTATTACAGTTTTTTCAAATAATAATTTATTAATTAAATTTAACTAATTCTTAATACTTTGAATAGAGTTTTGGAGGCTGAAAATTGAAATCAACAGGTAGTAGTAGCTCAATCGGTAAAATGCAAGGATTTTAGTATTTTTCCCGTGACGTTGAAAAATGCGAGTTCAAATCTTGAGAAAGTCAATTATTATTTGATAAATTAATTAATTTTAATTTTATACGGGAGAAAAAAATCTCTTGTATAAGTTATTTAGCTTTATACGGATTTGAGTAGTAAAAAAAAAGAAATACTTGGGAAAAAAAATTTAGATACTTAATAATTTTTTTGATAATTACTTAATCAAAAGTAAGTAACTTGAAATTGTGTTTTGTTGATCGAAGTAAAATTAGAATTTTTTTATATCACTTTTTTTCACTTAACTCAGCTTGAAATGCACCTCATTTCACAATAGTTGACGTTATAATGATTTTTGATGAGTGGATGAGTAATTTTCTTTATGGTGCAAGGGCCAGAATTGGCCAAGCTGTACCAAATATTGATGTAACATCTATGCTGCTTCCAGAAAAAATTAGAAACAGAAGAGTAGTAAATTTAATGCGAGAGCGCTTAACAGCTTTCAACCCTCTTTAATAACGATGTCAGATGCCATATATATATATATATATATATATATATATACACAGTAAATTCTCGCTACAACGATACCCAATACAACAATAACCCCCTCAACTACAATAATGTTTTGTGGTCCCGGTGATTTTGCATATAAACTAATGTTAATCCCCCCTCAATATTGTGATATTCTCTAGAACAATAAACCTCTGTAAAACGATTTTTTAAAATCTAAATTTCAGTATTATTTTCTCCCTTTATAATAATATTTTGATTTTCAAATGCTTTTTTTTTTCATTTTCTTTTGTTATTTTTTCCGTCTATTAAGACTCATTGTGGATATTCAACTTATCCCTGAATAAATAGCTATTGTTCAGATTTCAAAACAGATGAAGACCACCCTTTTGGGAATTGGAGTGGGTGAGGGGTGTGTGAAGTGTAAATGTATACCTAGTTGCATTTACCAGTAAGCTTTGGAATTCTGATAAGGTTTAAGGACATCTAGACCTGTCTGGTCACCTTGTCACAGAACAAGATGGAGACGGGGTGTTGTTAAGTGACGTACTGAAAAGTGAGCTCAAAGGTTTTTTTATAGTCTTTAACGATTTTGATTTCTACGCGAAACATTTGGTTTAAACTTTTCTTTCTTTCACGCGATATTGTTCCCTAAAGGCCTTATCACACGGTGAAATGTCGCCAGCAATTTTCCGTTTCTACCCTCAAAAACCGGTCAAGCAAGTTTCATAATCGACAACTTATTATGAAGATGAAGATGATATTGACGATGGTGATAATACAGGTCCATTGCAGTCCTTATTGTCATCCCAGGAAGCTCTTCAAACTGTGAATTCTCTACGGACATTTTTTTCAAGCCTTCCGTCGACAAATGAAGAACATTTTCGTGCACTAGACTCAATGCATACAGTATTGGTGAACTTAACAGTTAAAAAAATGAATAAACAAACAAAAATATAGGATTATTTTCAATAAAAAGTGTTTTCAGGTATGTGAATATTTCTGTGCTTATTTTCTGAGTTTATCTTATTTATTTATTTTTTTAGTATTTAAACCACTATTATTAGTATTTTACAATTTAATTTCTTCTAAATATAGACTTAAAAGTAGTATGTTATGCACCTTAAACTAATAATAATAAAAAAAACTTATTAAATGCTCAAAATATGTGGGCCCTCGATATAACAATATGCCTCTCTACAACAATATATTTATTTGGTCCCTAAAATATTGTTGTAACGAGGTTTCACTGTATATATATATGTATATATATATATATATATATATATATATATATATATATACACTGAAATAACAAAAGTCATGGGATGATTGTTAATATCGTGTCGGTCGTCCTTTTGCCCGGCGAATTGCAACAACTCGACGTGTCATGGAGTCCACAAGTCGTTGGAAGTCCTCTGCAGGAATATTGAGCCTTTCTGTCTGTATAAACGTCCATAATTGTGAAAGTATGGATGTTGCAGGAGTTTGGGCACGAACGGACCTTTCAATGATGTCCCATGCTCGATAGGATTCTATCAGGCGATCTAGGTGGTCAGATCAAGCGCTGGAATTGTGCGGAATGTTCTTCAAACCAATCGCGAACAGTTCTGGCCCGGTGACATGGCGCATTGTCATCCATAAAAATCTCATCGTTGTGTGGGTACGTGAAGTCCATGAATGGCTGCAAGTGATCTGCAAGCAGCTTAACATAACCATTTCCAGTCAATGATCGGTTCAGTTGCACCAGAGGACCGAGTCCATGCCATGTAAAAACAGCCAACACCATTATGCAGCCAACACCAGCTTGAACAGTGCCTTGCTGACAGTTTGGGTCCATGGCTTCGTGGGGTCTGCGCCACACTCGAACTCTACCATCAGCTCGTGACAACTGAAATCGTGACTCATCTGACCACGCCACGGTTTTCCACTGGTCTAGGGACCAGTCGATATGCTCACGAGCCCAGGAGAGTCGCTGCAGGCGATGTCATGCTGTCAGTAAAGGCACTTGAGTCGGACTTCTGCTGTCATAGCCCAAGGAAGACAAATTTCGCCGCACAGTCCTATCGGACACGTCCCTCGTACGTCCCACATTGATTCCTGCAGTTATTTGACGAAGTGTTGTGTTTCTATTAACACTGACCATTCTACACAGACGTCGGCGGTCTCGGTCGTTAAGTGCAGGTGGTCGCCCACTGCGCTGTCCATGATGGGATGGATGCCTGAAATTTCATACTCTCGGCACGCTCTTGATACTGTGGATCTCGGAATGTTGAATTCACTAACGATATCCGCAATGGAATGACCCATGCGTCTAGCTCCAACTAACATTCCACGTTCAAAATCTGTTAATTCTCGTCGTGCCGCCATAAATCACGAAAAACCTGTTCACATGAATAACTTGAACACAAATGAAAGCTCTGGAAAACGAACTGCGCATTTATACTTTTTCGCTGCGATACTACTGCCATCTGTATATTTGCATAATGCTATCCCATGACTTTTGTCACTTCAGTGTATATATATATACATATATATATATATATATATTGTGAAAATACAGTTGCGAGATGTCATCTAATCTTAAAGCAACTAGACATTTACCAAAGTTATGAAAATGAGTAAAAAATTGATGTAAAAATCTGCCGTCTAATATCAGATACATAAATAATGTTAAGAAAAAAAATTTCGTGTTTTAGTAACAAGGTAGAAAGAAATTTATTAAATCTAAATTCCTTATTCTAGATTTTTCATTCAATGCATGGTAAAACTTTCAACGCACTTAATGTATTTATTTCTGTGCTCTTGCCTTCACAAACAACGTTTTGTTTTAAATTAGAAGTTGTAGCTAAAAGAAAAGATTATTAGACATGATTTATTATTATTTGATGAGTAGTATAAATGTGTTTTTTTAATAAACTATTCTCAATATTTCAAAGAAAAAACATTAGCTTAAAGTCATTAATTCAAACTAAAATATGTACAAGAAAGGATATTTACAGCTTTGAAAAAATATTCGTAA
>JAPMOQ010035465.1:0-29063 GCA_026543055.1 Argiope trifasciata | reverse complement strand
CATAAGTTTATAAAGGATTTGCATTTTAGTAAGTAACACTATAAGTTTATAAAGCATTTACATTTTATAAAGTAACGCCATAAGTTCATAATGGATTTGCGTTTTATAGAGTAACGCCATAAGTTTATAAAGGATTTGCCTTTTATAGAGTAACGCCATAAGTTTATAATGGATTTGCCTTTTATAGAGTAACGCCATAAGTTTATAAAGTATTTGCATTTTAGTAAGTAACACTATAAGTTTATAAAGCATTTACATTTTATAAAGTAACGCCATAAGTTCATAATGGATTTGCGTTTTATAGAGTAACGCCATAAGTTCATAAAGGGTTTGCATTTTATAAAGAAAAGCCATGATTTTGCAAAGGATTTGCGTTTTATAGAATAACGCCATAAGTTCATAAAGGATTTGCCTTTTATGGAGTAATACCATAAGTTTATAAAGGATTTGCATTTTATAGAGTAATGCCATGAGTTTCTAAAGGATTTGCATTTTATAAAGCAACACCGTAAGCTTTTAAGGAATTTGCCTTTTATAAGGTAACGCCATAAGTTTATAAAGGATTTGCATTTTATGGAGTGACGTCATAAGTTCGTAAAAGATTTGCATTTTATATAGCAACATCATAAGTTTATAAAAGATTTGCATTTTATAAAGTATATAATAAATATATTTTATTACATATGTTATAATATCATCATGTTAAATGTGTAATGCAATAATGTGTATGCTTAAAACTCTTCGCAACAAAATCTAATTTTTAACAACATCAGATTGTTGAAATGACGAAGGCTATTTTTTAATACTTATTGCGCCATTCATTACAGTTGTTTGATACAGACCCCTTCATACTTGCAAAGAGATTTCATCATTCCACTGTCTGGAAAATCCCGTGACTAGAGGTTTCATTTGTGAAGCACAGATAATGACTAGAGTTGTCATTTGATAGTCTCGTTTTGCAGACAGCTCTGAAGCAATCGAATTTGAAAAATTCAAGCCTGTTTACAATGTCCTGTTTACAAGCCTGTTTACAATTTCCCACTGTTTCATTAGTTGAGAGGATTTGATTTGTTGCGCAAACAAATTGCGCAGCAACCACGAATCCCTACGAAACAATAGGACTCTGGGCTTTTTATTATTGGGAGACATATTCAGTGTAATCTACTTTTATACTTTTATTTATTTCATTTTTAATGTTTGTTTTCAGAGATGGAGAATTTGAAAACATTCACCCTATCATTTTCATAGCATTATGGCGATTTTTTACGCTTCCTAATTAGCTTGTAAATTACAGTAATCCAGTGTTTCCCGAAGTGTGGTACGCATAACCTCAGAGGTACAATAAAAGTGTGATGGGGTACAACTGAGGCTTAAGTCATCCTCCAGAAAATCACGTGACTCTGTTGTTGTTGTTATCGTTTACCATGGATAATAAAAACTCAAATGTGTCTAAAAGTCTTCAAGACGAGCTCAATGAGCCTAGAAGCTTGAAGACTGTACAGAACTTTCACTTGGACTTTTCAACTATTACCGGAATTACATTAAAAATGATGCGAACACAGCTAAACCGGTTACAGATCTAATAAAAAGAATAGGGCCGCGGTAGCTTGGTTAGTAGAGCGCCAGTCTTGAAACCAAAAGGTCCCGAGTTCTGACCTCATATTAGCCAAAGACCGTTGTGTTGGCCAACTAATGGCAGTTGGGGCACGTTCAATAGGTCCTCCAATTTCCCATAAGAAACGATACCTCTGGTGGTACTGAATCAGGGATGAGTTGGTCTCTTATTCGGATCTGAATTGAAGATGGATGAATGAGTTTGACCACCCCTTCAAAAGGGTTGTGTCGTGAGTGTTCGAGCACTTTCACCTTAACGGTGCTCGTTCACAGCGAACGGCGCACACTTCTGCCTTCATTCGAAAAAGCTCCGCTCATTCGAGCTTGGCATGACCGGGTGGCATTAGACTCACCACCACCCACCCCAAAAAAGAATATTCCAGAATGCATTCCTTCGACTGATGTGGAAGAACTGTCATTCCAAGAATTATAAAACTTATTGTGTGATGCTCCTAAACTCTACACACCATATCATTAAAAAAACCATATGTTATTTAGTGTGACGCTATTTCCTATGGCATTGATGCCTGTCTGGCTCATAGGGTCAACAACGTTGATTTATACACTATCAATTTCGCAAGCCAAAAGTTCAACATAACTGGGCTATTATCGAATGTGAAGTATATTCAACAGTGTGTAGATTAAAAGATTTGAGTTATGTGTTTGGTGCAAATATTGAAATAATAACTGATCATAATTCTTTAAGATTTTTTTCAAAACTCTGCTCGTCAGTCGTTTAATTACAACGATGGGTAATGGTTCAAAACAGATACAATATATTTTCCATTGCCCAGGTGCTCAATTGAAAAATGCCGATGGAGCATCAAGATTAGTTGTTGTTGCAGTGCCGCGGTGGCCTGGTGGTATTCTTGGCGAATACACCTTTTCATTTATAGGCGTTTTTAGAAAAATTAAGTTATTAATTCATGGAAAAAAATGCATGTATACGTATATTTTTACCCATCACTTCTTTGCATCTCAAGATTTTTCTTAGATTTCGGTTCATTTCCTTCATCATTGTATGCTTCTTGTGTACAAAAAAATACGATTGCCGTATTACAATTGTGTATAGAATATGAACCATTTAGGTTCAATTTCATTAATATTTACTACACATTTTCCCATTCCTCAAAGGGCCGTGGTGGCCTGGTGGTAAGGTTTCGATTTCGGAACAGGAATGTTTGCAGGTTCTAGATTCCATTCCACCGAAGAACCGTCGTGTGAGGGGGTCTCTTGCTCTTTCAATCTGTCAGACCAAACGTCCTCCTGCTGGTGTGGAGAGGGGGGGTGCCAGATCAGGTGTCATCTGACCGTGGTTCAAAATGACGAGGTCCGTCCCGAAACTGCCCTCGTGTTGCTTTAAACGGGACGTTAGTATAACTAAACTAAACTAGTTGTTGTTGTTGTTGTCGTGTCCGTGTTTTTCACGGAAAGGGGGTGCAGTAGCTTCTGAGGGTAAAGACCCCTGAGCACCCAGATGGCAGAGGTCTGACTTCTAGCTCACACACACGACACAACCCTTTTTAGGGGGTGGTCGAATTCATTCATACACTCATTCATCCATCAGCAAGTTGGAATTTAGATCCAAATCAGTGACCGACTCATCCCTGATTCAGTACCCCCAGAGGTATCGTTTTGTTATGGAAACTTGGAGAACTTTGCAGTCTCGACATATTTAACGTGCCCCAACTGCCATGAGCCAACACGGCGGTCTTTGGCCAAGACGAGGACCAGAACCCGCGACCTTTCGGTTACGAGACTGACGCTCTACCAACCAGGCTACCGCGGCCTAAACTAGTTGTTGTTGTCGCCATTTTCTGTAGATAATAAAATATTCAAATGTATCCAAAAGTCTTCAGGACGATCTCAAGGAACCCGAAGGCTGTACAGAACATCTTCCCTCGAAAGAGGGCCGAAGTTGGCAACAGCAATGGCAGGGCACTTGGAGATGTCCAAAGATTTGGAAGAAGGCAGGAAAATAAATGCATTTGTGGAGAAATGGGTACGATTTACAACTATTTAATTGAATGCATTGAGGTCCCGGAGTGAAGGAAAAATACCTGAAGATTGTCAATGATGATTGAAGTACAGTACTAATGGTACCGGGTCATCTCAAAACCTTGAAGGATGGGATGTCAAAGATGAACAGTTTCATTCGAAATGTTTGAGACAGTGCAGATGGGGAGAAAGACAGTCATTTACTACCCCAAAAGGAATGTTAGTTTGACATATCGGTCCATGTAAGGTTGGACAATACTTATATGGCATTCGACCACCACAAATCTTGTTGATACTGCTACATTTAGTTGGGGGCGGGGAGGTCAGCTGTGTACAAGAAGAAGGGCAGTTGAAGATGTGTTCCTTGCTCCATTGTGATGAGGGGCAATGCTTGCAAATGGAGTAGGATCTGGTGCGTTCTGGTGTTATATCCAAGTCTTCGAAGTGGCCAGTGCGTAGTCTTGCAATGATTGAAGAAAGGTGTCTGGGGCAATAGAGATGCGGAATAAAAGGCTTTTTGAAAGTTTGCTTAACAAGTCTGCGTTTTGCCACTGCAGAAATTTGAATGATAAGTTTTAAATTATTCTACATAATCCCATTAAGAAATACGTATCTTTTAGCCTGATAATAAATGTGTTGATTTTAAAACGGCATTTAATTTAAGTTTTTGCAAAATAAAATTACTGGGGCAATGGAGATACGGAATGGAAGATTTTTTGAAAGTTTGCTTAAAAAGTCTGCTTTAACATCTTCTGAGGTGCCAGAATATGGTTGATCCAATCCACGGGATTCTGTCCAAACTGAAAGAAGGTCCAATCATCTGTGGTCCATTGTTCCTCTCCATGTGACCGAAATCGGAGAAACTTTTGATTTGTACCACGGACTGGTTTAACCCTTTGACCATTTTAGAAAGTCGTTCCAACGAATCTGTCGAAAACCGGCTGGAATGTAGGAAGTTGCTCTCCGTGAATTGCTCTAAAACCGGCTTCAACGTAGAAAGTCGTTTGTGCTTTCCAACTTTAAATATAATAAACGAGGTGGGTCATCTGCTTGTCAAGGTCATTTTGCGGTTTTCGCTGACAGTTAGAATTTGGGTGGTCCCTCCAATTAGGGGAAAGAACTCCTGAGAAGAGGAAATAACGCCCGTCATAAGAAATCGCGATTGCAGGATCGATCGGTGATATGAACTGTATACTTCATTATTGATCTGAATAGATATTTCACCGCGGATTTAATTTCCAATTGAAAACTATTATACTTATTAAAAATTGGAATCCCTTATATTTACATGTTATAAACATGCAACTATTAAGTAACCTCACCCGTCGCTTTGGTTTACTTGCTTACATGCAGTGCTTGAATGGAAGTGCCTGTTTAGTATTATAAGGTATGTAATTGCACCAGATTTTCATGGGGATATGCACTGCACTGAAATACATCTTACCTTTTCCAACTTCATATTTGTGTGAAGTTGTTTGTCCAAGATTTGTAGAGATTAAGCGAAAAAAACAACAGACTATTTTACGTGGAACAGAATCTAAGATTAAAATTAACAAACTAGAAACCCAATGATGACAAATGCATCCTTCAAATTAATCAAATAAATGTTACTTATAATATAACTTTTATTTATAATTTACTATGGATAATTTTATTTCGTTTTTCTTATTATTTTGTGTATACCACACACAAACACACACACAAATATGTGTGATTGTTATTAAAATACATTATTTTTTACGATGTGTAATCAACGTTTCGATCATTATAGTTTAGTTATTTTATGGTCCCGTTGTCAAGCAACATTTGGGCAAATAATTTTGCACCTTCTTTATTTTTAAAAAATTATCTTTTCAACTGTATTAAAGATATTCTTTCATAAATATATTTGATATGTTCAATCAAATTTAAAGGAAATACTTTAATTACGTTTTTTAACATTAAAAGTAACCGACTACGTTCGAAGTAAAAATTTTGAGAAATAAGATTTTTTTAAAACTATTTTTGGTTTTTAGATGTATTATGAATTATAAACTCTATAAATACAAAAACATCATTTGAGAATATAATATATTTTGAGAAATAGGAAAATTTGAGGTAAATTTCAATGAAATTTAACCAAGACGGTTAATAAATTCTAAACAAAATGGCAATGCAACAATCGTATTTTTCTTTGTACACAGTTACAGAATAGAACGATGAATGAAATGAACCAAAATCTAAAAAACATTTTGAGATGCAAAGAAATTACGGGTAAAAATATACACATATATGCATTTTTTCCATAAATTCGCAACTTAATTTTTCCAAAAACACTTATAACAGAAAAAGTATTTCATCAACAATCAAACTTTTGGTTCATTTCATTGCCCATATTATTTAAAACACACGCTGAAATATTTATATTAATACGTCTCAATTAGTTTTTGAGATATCATGTTAATGGTGGAGAATTTTTATGAAAATTAAAATTTAAGTTAAAGACAAATTTTAGCAGAAAAATAAATTTTATTTAAAATTCCACTGCATAATAGGTGAGACCTTCCTTTTCTAAGAAAAAAACAAATTGTTTTGGAAAGAGAAACGTCTGAATTACAAGAAATAACACTTTTTAAAAAAAATCGCCAGTGTGGTCGAATACCAGTGTTTTCAACGTAGGCGGATACCCTTGAAAATTCTGAATGGATATTAAATGAATCACGAGATACAATAAATAGTTTCTTTCATTACCATTCAGAAAGAACTCCAAGCATTACAATCTTAAAAGAATACCCAAATCTAATACATAAAAATGAATTCGTATTTTATATATACTGTCGTACCGTTCATCGTATTTCGATATAACATTCCCAAACTATCGATAATATTTTTTTCGGTGGCAACAACGCGCCTGGTACCAGCTAGTTATTTACATTATCAATTGACAAAATAATAAGAAAATATTATTGTTTGGAAGATAGAAATTCCTGTTTCAAGTTGAAGCATAGACATGGCGGCAATTTCTATTAATTCTCGAAATCCATTTGAGATTTCATTTCTTTTCATTAATTCTCGAATTCATTCTTTTTGTGTTTAACGCTAGAAGATAATATGTAGCAAAGCAATGGTTCCACGTTTGGTGCCTAAAACTTGTCATCCTCCCTCTAGCTATAAAGATGCAAATTGATTGCAAATTAGTGATTCAGTGTTACAGCAGCAATACAACCCATTTCCTAATAATCACCCCTTCTTCTTACATACAGCCGACCACCCCGCCACCAATGAACGTAGCAGTATCGACAGGATTAAACAATCACCCCTGAATGTGTAAAAATTTTTAAAAAAATGGATAAAACAAATTCATAAGTTAATTTTCTCCGTTTAGAACATTCGATACCCTATTTCATTCGCAGACCCCCCATTCCCCCCCCGAACACCCACACTGAGCAGTCACAACTACAGCGCCACCTAGGAACATCCCGATTCCTATACTAAATAACAACGTCTTTTAGAATCCAGGCTGGAATTCGAACGGGGCATAGCTATGAAAGAGGTGAGGGGTGAGTGACGTGCTGATGACGTCACGGGCACAAAAGATCAATAGCAAGGGAGGATTTGAGCGAAAGGGATGATGTGGTCTGATGACAACAGTGGGGTGGCTGGAATTGTACGGAAAGCAAGGCAGGAACAGAGAACTAATTACGAGTGACGGGAGGTTTCTTTTTTAAATCACACAATATTGTGCAATATTGCATCACATTGATCTGTATTCTCAATATTGTGGTATATTTTTTAATATCGTAGGACATTAATCAGTATTCGCAATATAGTTTAATATTATGGCATATAGTTTAATATCGTATAATATCGCTCAAATATTGTGCAATATTGTAGAACATTGATCAATATCGCACAATATTGTTTAATAGTAGGGAATATTGTTTAACATCACATAATATCGTAGAATATTGTACAATATTGTATAGCATTGGTCAATATTCGCAATATTTCTTAATATTATGCAATATTGTTTAATACCATATAGTGTCACATAATATTGTAGATCAATAATCACAATATTGCTTAATATTGTGGTATATTGTTTAATATCGTGCAATTCCACATAATATTGTATGATCAATATCGCACAATATTGTATGACATTGATCAATATCACACAATATTGCTTAATACTGTGGAATATTGTTTAAAATTATATAATATCGCACAATATTGTAGGACATTGATCAATATTCGCAATATTGTTTAATATCAAATAAAATCTCACAATATAGTGCAATGGGCGAACAGTGTGTGTATAGTGTATTGAGCGATGGGCGGCATTTTTTGTGGTGACGATTATCTGATACTGTTAAGCTAACTACGTTGAAAACAATGGCCATCGACCACATTGGCATTCTTTTTAATTATTATTTCTTGTAGTTTAGACTTTCCTCTTTCCAAAACAGTTTAACTTTTCTACGAAAAGAAAAACCTGGCCTGTCATCCAGGGTCACAGATTTTTCTGACTAAAATGTGTCTTTCACTTCCATTTTCTCCAAATTTCAATTTTCATAAACATTCTCCATCGTTCACACGATATCTGAAAAACTAATACAAGTATTTACATAAAAATTACAGAGAGTGCTTTATATAATAAGGCAATGAAATGACCCAAAAGTTTTATTATTGGGGAAATAACTTTTCATTTATAGATGTTTTTAGAAAAATTAAGTTTCAAATTTATGGGGGCGGGAAAAGGCATATATACGTATATTTTTACCCTTCACTTTTTTGCATCTTAACATTTTTCTTATATTTTGGTTCATTTCATTCGTTATTATGTTCTTCGTACAAAGTGTACAACTTGTGTACAAAGAAAAATAGGATGGCTGTATTACCATTTTGTGTAGAGTGCAAACCGTTTTGGTTAAACTTCATTCAAATTTATCACACATTTTCCTGTTTCTCAAAATATATCATATTTTCCAAAAATTGTTTTATATTTATAGCATATTCTATTATTATTGACAATAACATTTAAAATTCATCGTTTTAAATAGTTTTTAAAAAATACAATTTTTAAAAAATCTTCCTTCAATGCCTTAATGCATTCTCAGGTAATTATGTTCGAATCGATATATCTTAATCATTTTTCGATATGTTTTAAAAATTCCGATCATTTTCAATTTTCTCCTGATTTGAAAGGGTCTTTGAAGACCTTATTTTTTTATTATTATCGTCTGTCGTTGCTCTTGAATTATCGTTTGCAGATATTATGATGGGGGACTGATTAGATATTATAGATCATAGGTTTTCAACGTGGGCGATAACGCCCCCTTTTGGGCGTTTGAAGCTTTCAGTGGAGTGGTAAAAGACCCAGAGAAAATGAGGGGGCGTTGATATGATGTTGTGGGGCGTGGGAAGTTTAACCAAATATAGTCTAAAAAAATTTAAAAATCACGCTGATAATTCATTTCTATCAAGTTCACATATTTCGACACGAGATTTCATTGTTAAGAGAAAGAGATAGCGCTCTAGTATATACAGCTCTGTGGCTGCTTGATCCAAAATTATAATTTGATGTCTTTAAGGTATCCGACTACGTTAAAAACACCGGTATCCGATCACATTAGTGAATTTTTTTAGTTGTTATTTCTTGTAGTTCAGACTTTCCTCTTTCCAAAATAGTTTACCTTTTAGGGGGAAAGGAAGGCCTCACTTATCAGCCAGAGGAATTTTAAGTGAAAGATATTTTTCAGTTAAAATTTGTCTTTACTTTCAATTATAATTTTCATAAAAATTCTCCACCTTTAACATAATATCTCAAAATCTAATAGAAGTATTTACGGAAAAATTTCAGTGTGTGTTTAAAATAATATGGTGATTGAAATGAACCAAAAGTTTTATTGTCGGTGAAATATTTTTTTCATTTAGAGGTGTTTTTAGAGAAATTAAAATGTGAATCCATGAAAAAAATGCCTATATTTGTATATTTTAGCCCATAACTTCTTTACATCTGAAAGTCTTTCTTAGATTTTGGGTCATTTCGTTCATAATTGTATTCTATAACGTGTGCACAAAGAAAAATAGGATTGCTGCCTTACCATTTTGTCTAGAGTGTTAGCCGTTTTGGTAAAAATTCATTAAATTCTACAAGAAATTTTCCTTTTTCTCGAAATATAATATGTTAAAAATCCAATTTTTCAAAAATTCTCCTTCTAACGTAGTCGGATACCTTAAATTTCAATAAAAAAAACTTTTTAATGTAATTGAGCATGCGTTTTGATTGTTCTCAGAAACTGTAAGTTTATTTACTTAGAAAGCAATATTTATTATGAATTAATTCGTATCATCCAAATCCCTGCCTGTCCTTATGGCAGGAGAGCTAAAACATTTTTTATTGTTTATCTCTTGCAGTTCAGATTTTCTTCTTTCCAAAACAGTTTATTTTTACTATAAAAGGAAAATCTGGCCAATCATCCAGGGTCAAATATATTTCATCTAAAATCTGTCCTTAATTTCAGTTTTCTCAGGACATTAATCATAAAAATTCTCCACCTTTAACATGATATCTCAAAAACTAATACAGGTGTTTGCATAAAAAATTTGTGTTTTAAATAATATTTGTAATGAATACGAACGAAGAGTTTTATTATTGGTGAAATACTTTTTCATTTATAGGTGTTTTTAGTAAAATAAAGTTGTGAATTTAAGTAAAAAAATGTATCTACACGTCTATTTTTACCCGCCACTTCTTTGCATCTCAAAATGTTTCTCAGATTTTGGTTCCTTTCATTCATCGTTCTATTCTATAACTTGTGTAGAAAGAAAAGTAGGATGGATGCATTGCCATTTTGTGCAGAGTGTTGACCGTTTTGGTTCCATTTCATTAGAATTTACGACACATTTTCCTATTTCTCAAAATATATTATATTCTCAAATACTGTTTTTTGTATTTATAGTGTTTTATATTATAATTGAAAATACATTTAAAAACCGTAATTTTAAATAGTTTTTTTTAAATCTATATTTTGAAAAATTTAACTTCGATCGTAGTCGGATACCTTAAATAAAGAAGAAATTCTCTTGCGTTTCAATTCCAACAATATTCTATCTAATAGTAATTTTTTATATTTAATTCTTGTTTTCACCATGCATTGTTTAATCTCTTATTTATCTGTAGTGTGTGGGGGGGGTATTGAAATATACAGTAGAAAAGGGTTCACCAGTTCAAAAAAGTTTGGGAACCTCTGATCTAAGGGAACATACAGCCATTAGCAAAAATACATCAATTAATGTTCTATGAAATTCAGTAATGAAGTAGCACGATTTTTATTTATATCAATTTAGAATTAATTTGATTCTATATTATTTAAGATCTACTGTAGAACTTAAAAAGTACTATTATTTGGCATTCTTAAACAAATACAGGATTTTACAAGAATTTCAGCTTGCATAACAGTTAAAACCTATATGAATAAAAATGAATGTTTGCCTCTTATGCCTTCCTCAACCGTTCACCCGATTGTGACCAAACTTGGTCAGCTTATTGTGTACACCTACGGGATGATTACAGGGATAGTACAATGATCTAAAAATATTTTAAACAGAATCTTATAGAGCAATGCTTCTTCTTCTTAGTATGAGTTTTGGTCAGTGAAACTTTTGGTATTGTGTCGGATTCTTCAATATTAATGACCATTGTTAAATTAAGCTTCATAGGAACTCTTATACAATGTAAATTCTCATCTCATTCCATCTTCCTAATCTTTAACATCAGGTATTTATAGATTCGAAATTATAACAGCAAATATTGAACATGCTTTCATAATTTTGTAATAATTTGAAACTTTATAACACAATGAAATGACAAAACACTTATTTCTTTTATATAAATAAAAATGAATGTTTGCCTGCGTGTCTCTGATGCCTTCCCGAACCGTTCATCCGATGGCGATGAAACTGGGTCAACTTAACGTTTACATCAACGGAATGGTTATTGGAATAGCACGATTATCTAAAATTAAAAAATATGTATTCGAATCTCAACCGCGTCTATTTGCCAAAGATTCGTCTCAAAATAATTCGCCGAGGAGACAATAGATTCTGTAAAAATGCTGAATACAAGTAAGAGGTTCAATTTGCAGCTATGGTACGCAAATGTCATGCAAGACATTCTCAGAGATAACTTTATTACAGATTATGCCAGAAAGTTTTGGGGAACCAACCCTGAGGGTTTTATACTTTAATTAAATGTTATCGTATTTTGCAGTCCTCACTAAAAATGTTGTAGTCCAAATAATTTTCACAATCTTAGTTTCAAAAAATTATCTTTTCTAACATTATAACGATTTTATGGTATAAATATGTTTTTTATGTTCAATCCATTTTAAAAGAAACTATTTTAATTCCATCTTATAAAATTAAATTTTTAGTGTTCTGAACGAATATCAAACGAGTCAAGAGATGCAATGAATAGTTTCTATCACGACCATACTGAAAGAACACCAAGTATTACAATTCTAAAAGAATACCCTAATCTAATAATTAAAAATGAACAATTGTTTGTTCGTATTTTATGCAACCCGTTCATCCTGTTTCGATACAACATTGTCAAATGATTGATGGATTGCACTTAATATTATTTTCGATGGCAGCAACGCGCCGGGTACCAGATAGTGTTATATATAAAAAGTTCTAGTATTAATTAAAAGCTAATTAATTAAATTAAGAGCATTAATTCTTCTCTGAATCCAATGTTTCACGAAGAAGACGGAACTTAACCAAATCGAAAAAAAAAGTATGCAGAATTGGTTAAGAAAATTCAAAACACTTTCGACATAAAATAAATACTCTAATTCAAAATAGTTTGGAATATTGAATATACCAAATATACAAGACATGAAATGTAGATTTTTACTGTCAAAATGCATTTAACAGAAAAACAATTAAGACCTTATCACACGGCAAAATATCCTCGCCACTTTCCGTCAGCAAACGACAAGGAAAGGGACGTAACTTCAAACTTTCACATAATTGGTTGAATTTCGTTTGCGGACGACGGCATTTTCTAGCTGGTTAGAAAAAGCTGTCGATTATGAAACTTGCTTGACCGGTTTTTGAGGGTAGAAACGGAAAAGTGCTGACGAAGTTTCAACGTGTGATAAGGCCTTTAGACAGGAAATGTATCGTGACAAAGAAAAATTTTAGGGAAAAAAATCTAGAAAATCTTGAGAAAGGAAATGAATTGAAAATTTAAATACATTTTATTCATTTTGCCAATGGTTAACTTATTAGATCCAATTTGTCAATCGTCTGAAACCTTTATTTCGAAAGAATAAATTTGTACACATATTTAGTTTGGCCCGTATTTATTCTTTTACTGCTCTTTTAATTCATGTATAGCAGGCTTCCTGGCATAGGAGTAGAGATGTCTTCCCCGTGATCTAGGAGTCCCCGTTCTGGCATGTTTGCTCTGTGTTCCATCTATGTGATGTATGAATGAGCCCCCCCCCCCTCTGTAAAAAGGGGTTGCGCTGGCGAATGTGTGTGTCACCTTCATTTGAGCTGGAATTGAGAATTCTGCCTTCTGGGTGCTCATGGGTCTTTACCCTCAGAAGCTACTGCACCCCTTTCCGTCGAAACATGGACACGACATCATCATCATCAATTAATGTATATCTTCCTTTATGTATTTAATGGGATGGGCCTAGGTGGCCCAGTTGGTAGAGCGTCTGTCTCGCAACCAAAAGGTCGCGGGTTCTGTCCTCGTCTCGTGTAAAGACCGCCGTGTTGATTCATGGCAGTGGGGGCACGTTCAATAGGTCCTCCGAGTTCCCATACGTCTGGGGGTACTGAGTTGATCTCTGGTTTGGATCTCAATCTTGACATGTGGATGGATGATTGAGTTCGACCGCCCTCTAAAAAGGATTGTATGTTTGAGCAAAGCCGTCCTTTCGCCCGAACGGTACTCGTTCACAACGAAAGGCGCACACTTCTGTCTCCATTCATCTCTTTCGGGCTTGGTATGTCCAAGTGGCATTAGATAGAACAGAAATTAATGGAATTTGAAGAACTTTAATTGTTTTAAACCACTATTTTTTCGCTTCATATAATCAATTACAAATTACTTAATTAACTTAAGAGTTGTTGAAAAAGCGTATACTGGCCTCGCTGTAGGTTCTTATTCCTTTGCTCACCCTTCCCCTATGCTTTAGTCACCCCCTTACACTTACGCCACTGCCTGTTTTGCCCTGCGGCGTCTTTTCTTTATTTTTCATAAATATGCTTATTTATATGTAATCTTATTATTATTATTTGATTTCTTGACATCAGTATTTTGCTATAGATTCCTTTCTCCCACTTTTTATAAATTGACTCTTTTTACTCTTTTGTCGCTGTCCTCCCGTTAATGTGATGTGGTGTGGAGAGGGGGCTGCCAGTTCAGGTGTCGTCCTCGTCATCTGACCGTGGTTCAGAATGACGAGGTCCGTCCCAAAATAGCCCTCGTATTGCTTTACAACGGGACGTTAATATAACTAAACTAATCTAAACTTTTGCTGCTATTTAACGATATCTAGAATCAAACTCATAATCCTTGGGTTCGTAGCCAGATAACATGACCACAAGACTAAAGTGATCACTCAGTCTTGGGGATATTATCTGGCTTATGAAGCTTCTACCACAATACTGCCTCTCCAGTGAGAGGTGAGACGAAAGATATTTTGTTGCTATTTGGTGGGGATCTTATTGGCTGTTGAATTTTGAATGCGTCTTATCCATTTTTTATTGGCGGATTATTAATCAGCTTCTTTTATTTTATTGGCTTATTATTCATCGCCATTTATTTATTTATTTTATTGGCTGATTATTTATCCCCATTTATTTATTTATTTTATTGGCTGATTATTTATCGCCATTTATTTATTTATTTTATTGACTGATTATTTATCGCCATTTATTTATTTATTTTATTGACTGATTATTTATCGCCATTTATTTATTGGCAGATTATTTAAAAACATTTATTTATTGGCTGATTATTTAAAGTCACTTATTTATTTATTTGTAGATTATTTATCATTTTTTTTAATTTCTGATTATTTATAAGTTTTTTTTTTTTTTTTGCTTTGGTGAGAAGCAAATTCTGAAAGACATTATGAAATTACCCAAAACGGTCACGCAATTCATCTCGTCTCAAAATCATCAGACAATTTCAGCTGTTTTACTCATTTTCGACATCACATGACGATTTCCTCCTCCCCCCACTCTCAGCAAACGCTCATTTCAGTCTCAAAGGATTAAACAAAAAATATTGATTGCTTCGCAACTTGCAACATCACACGCAACCCCCACGTGTTGCTCGGGGGGGGGAAGAAAAACAAATTTCCCTGAAGAGCACGCATCTGCCTTGTTTTTACCAGGAAGTTGTTAAATGCTGGAGAAATCGGAGGCGAATCTGATAAAAGCAATCATTTCCTCGGCCACGTGATCAGAATTTGGACCACCCTTCCTTTGGTCTTCTTCGCACCACCTCCTCATTCCTCCTCCACCCCCATCCGTATCCCCTCCACTTAATGGAAGAATCATTCAATTAAGTCATTGGATATAATGAAGGTGATCTCAGTGGTCATGGGCTTTAATTCTTTCATTGCTGTGGAAGAGGCTTTCCTTTCCATTCAGACGATTTCTTTTCTTTTTATGTGGAATCGTTTGCTTTTTTTAGAAGAAGGAAGTAGGGATGGTTCGGTAATCGTTCCAGTGGATTTGTGAAGGGGTTCTGAATAGAAATAAATAATGGGTGAGGTGGTGTGGGTTCATTAGAAAAGAATATTGTTTGGTGACTCCTTTTATTGTTGTTTTGATTGTGGCATTCCTCTATTAATTTTCGTTTCATTCTTTTACCAGCAACCTTTTAAGGTGGCTAAGTTTCAAGGAATATTTTTGAAAAATTGAATTAAAAAAAACTATTCAAAACTACGGTTTTTAGATGTATTATCAATTGTGATATAAAATATTATAAATGCAACAAAAGTATTTGAAAATATATTTTTAGAAAAGGAAAATTTGTAGTCAATTCTAATGCAATGGAACCAAAACTGTTTACACTCTACACGAAATGGTAATGCAGCAATGTTGTTTTTATTTGCTCAAGAGTTATGTGAATGATGATTGAAATGAACCAAAATCAAAGGAAAATATCGAGATTCAAAGAAGTGAGGGGTAAAAATATACGTATAGATGCATTTTTTTCCATCAATTCATAACTTAATTTTTCTAAAAACACCTATGAATGAAAAAGTATTTCACCAACAACCAAACTTTTGGTCCATGACATTTTTATGTAAATACCTCTAATAGTTTTTTGGGATATCATGTTAAAGGTGGAGAATTTTCAGGAAAATTAATGTTTTCAGAACGTTGAAGTGAAAGAGAAATTTTAGTTGGAAAAATATGTGACCCTGGATGATAGGTGAGGCCTTCCTTTTTCTAGAAAAGATGAATAGTTTTGGAAACAGGAAAATCTTAACTAAAAGAAATAAGAATTAAAAAAAATTGCCAATGTGGTCGATAACCAGTGTTTTTAAATAAAAAAAATCAGTGCTTTATGCTCAGAAGAAACGAAGTATTGGTTTTCTTCACTATTTAAATATACTCAGGTAAAGAATGTTTGCATTGTGTTTTCCAAATCTTTGAAAACAGGCAAGAAATCTCCCATGTCCAGATATTATTTGGATTATCAGTGGATGGTATCTTCTTATTTTGATTTCCGGATGAGGAATAAAGCCGAAAGGGACTCTTCCTTTTTTGGACATATACCATCTGTCAAACCATTGTAGTTTTATTTCTTCTCTCCGTTCCCCCTTTTAAAACACCACTTGATTTGGGGACAATGATATCAACTCTCTCTTTCTGTGTCTCAAACTTCGCATAGTGATCCGCCTTTTCATTACCATATATCCCAATATGGGCCTTAGCCCAATTCAACTCTACTGACTTGTTAATTTAATACCTTTTATCTTTTCTTTTATCGTCCCTATTTCCTTATTACAATTGTGAGATGACTGCCTGGCTTGTAAAACTGACAGAGAATTGGAAGAAATTAGGCACTTCTGTCCGTCCTCCACCCTTTCACAATATTCAATGGCCATTTTTGAAGCTTGCACTTCAGCCTGAAAACTTATTGCATGGTTCGATCATCTCACACTTTTATCGATCTCTTTCCCATAGTAGTATTGCAGCTTCTACTTTATTTTTATCTTTTGAACCATCTGTAAAAAATTCTATTACATCCATTTTGGGGATCTTCATTTGAAAATGATGAATAAACCATTCGGAAGGGTGTTGTTCGAACTTGTCGAAATACATATCATAATCTTTATTGCTTTAGCATCTGTTTCATATTTTACCTTTATTTGTTCGACATTGCTGGCAGTGGGGGGAAATCATTACTCATACTAAAAACGTTTTTCTTTTAAGAAAACACCTTTTTAAATTTTTTTTCATATGCACAAATTGAGTTTTTCTCCTTTGTACTAAAATACTCCATAAAATGCATTTTTTTCTGCCAAACAAATGTCATTTTTATGTCATGTATCCTACTAAGTCTTTCGATGGTGTATTGTAGGGAGTGAGATGTGCTCGGAATAGAACCCCGGACCTTTGGGTCTAAAATCCAGTAACATAACCACAGGACAAAAGCAATTGCCCAATCCCGTCTGGCTTATTAAGATATCACCACAGTATCAATCATTCAAACAATTCTCCAGATGCAAGATCAAACCACAACCTCAATATATCTTTAATTGTTTTGAAAAGTGTACAAAAAAAATTGTCATGGAGAGTCGTGAAAATCACAAAGTCTAGGACACGGTAAAAATTTGATAATTTTTATAAAATATTTTCCTGCTTTTAGTCCCTGTTGTTTAAATACAGAAACAGATAATCGGCTGAAAGTAATTATCTGTATGTTTTCTAAACGTTCAATGAAATAATTCAGTGGAGGAAATTATGCCTACCTGTCAATCAGGGGTCGCCTGGAGGTAGGAATTCGACAAATGATTCTATCTCCAGAGGTCAGACCTGTTACGAATTTCGGAATAGATTGATGATGGCCTTAATTGCCTTTCAATATCGCACAATATTGTGTTACAGACCGGGGTACCTGAATAGTAGTAGACAAGCATTGTACAAAATGGTATGACATTGATCAATATTTGCAATATGGTTTATTATCATATAATATCGCACAATATTGTACTGTATAGTGCTGCAGGAGTGCTATCTGAATAGTAGCATGCAAATATTATACAATATTGTAGGATATTGATCGATGCTCCCAATACTGTTTAATATCATGGGATGTCGCACAATATTGTACGGTATAGTAAAACAAATTGTGATACCTGAATAGAAGCACACAAATATTGTACTATATTGTAGGACATTGATCAAAACTAGCAATATAGTTGAATATTATATAATATCGCACAATATTGTACAATATTGTTTTACATTGATCAATATTCTCAATATTGTTTAATATTTTATAATATTGCACAATACTGAACAATGTAGAGCAACAGACTGTGCTACCGGAATGGTAGCACTCCAATATTGTACAGTATTGTACGACATTTATCAATATTGTTTCATACCATATAAAACCATACAATATTGTACAATATAGTGTATGACAGACTGTGCTAAATTTCCTTCCTTGCAGGTTCCCGGGACGTCCCGATGTGCCGGGAATGGCGCTAGCGGGTGCGTAATGAACCTGGATGCCGAGAACCGAGTCGTCCTGAACGTGGGGGGGATCCGGCACGAGACCTACAAGACCACCCTGCGGAAGATCCCCGCGACGCGGCTCTCCCGACTGACCGAGGCGCTGGCCAACTACGACCCCGTGCTCAACGAGTACTTCTTCGACCGGCACCCGGGCGTGTTCGGGCAGATCCTCAACTACTACCGCACGGGCAAGCTGCACTACCCCACCGACGTTTGCGGGCCCCTCTTCGAGGAGGAGCTCGAGTTCTGGGGACTCGACTCGAACCAGGTGAGTGGCCGCTTCCTGATAAAAAGGTGCTTTCTCGTAGCCAGATGGAGGTTAAAGAAAATGCATTGTTGTTTTATCCTTTTTCGGGCAATAAAAGGGCTGGAATAGCATTATTGTCTTATCCTTTCGGTAATGAAAGGGCCCTAATTGATGAAGATTCCAGAAAATACATTGTTGTCTCGTCCTTTCGGCAATAAAAAGGTTAGGATTCTAGAAAATGCTTTGTTCTTTTATTCTTTTGGCAATAAAAAGGGTAGGAATTAATGAAGATTTTAGAAAATGCATTGTTGTCTTGTCCTTTCGGTAATAAAAGGGCAGACATTAATGAAGAATTTAGAAAATCCTTTGTTGTCTTGCCCTTTAGATCAATAAAAGGGCAGAAGTGAATGAAGGTATTCCATAAAATGCATTATTGTCTTATCCTTTCGGCAATAAACGGGCAGAAATTAATGATTTTTCCAGAAAATGCAGTGTTCTCTTTTCCTTTCCACAGTAACTGGGCAGGAATTAAGGAAGCTTCCAGAAAATGCATTGTTGTCTTGTCCTTTCGGTAATAAAAAGGACTATATTCCAGAAAATGCATGGTTGTTTTATTCTTTCGGCAATAAAAAGGGCAGGAATTAATGAAGGTTTT
The DNA here is from genome assembly GCA_026543055.1 of Argiope trifasciata. NCBI lineage: Eukaryota > Metazoa > Arthropoda > Arachnida > Araneae > Araneidae > Argiope > Argiope trifasciata. The sequence continues at coordinate 9,777 of JAPMOQ010035465.1, read as the reverse complement.
AGAAAATGCACTATTATTTTATCCTGTCAGCAAAAAAAAGGGCAGGAATTAATGAAAATTCCAGAAAATTCATTGTTATGTTATACTTTCGGGCAGTAAAAGGGCAGGAATTAAGAAAGATTCCATAAAGTGCATAGTCTTGTCCTTTCCCATAATAAAAGGTAAGGAATTAAGGAAAATTCCAGAAAATGCTTTGTTGTCTTACACTTTCGGGCAATAAAAAGGGCAGGAATTAATGAGAAATACAGAAAATGAATTGTTGTTTTATTCTTCCATTCAATAAAAGGGCAGGAATTTAATGATGATTCTAGAAATTGCATTGTTGTCTTATCTTTTCGGCAATAAAAAGCAGAAATTAATGAAGATTCCAGAAATTGCATTGTTGTCTTATCTTTTCGGCAATAAAAGGAAGGGAATTGATGAAAACTGCGGAAAATGCATTGTTGTCTTATCATTTCGAGCAATAAAAGGGCCGGAATTTAGGAAGATTCCAGAAAAGGCATTGTTGTCTTATCCTTTCAGACTATAAAAAGGTTCGCACTAATACCAAGTAATTAATTATTTCAAAATTATTATTATTTGCTTTAACAGCCTAACAATGAATTAGAAAAACTTCCAACATAATTCATTCGAAGCATTCTAAACTGTCATAGCATTTTCCGAAATTATGTGTACCACAAAAAGAAATGTTTTTTAAAGATTTAATTTCATTTTCAAAACAGAAAAATGTAAGTCAATATAATAAAACAATGTACTTCGTAGGTTTCTTCTAATGATGAAGATCATATATTTAATTTATTACCAAAAAATATTTCTAAAAGAAAGGAGAATAATTCCCCAGAATTATCCGCAAGAAATTTTATTCATAGATTGGATTTTCTTCGAAGTTCCCCTAACTGGATTAACTCCGTTTTGAGCAGGAAGCTCAAACAAGATGAAATTTAATTAGTGTCCTCTTGACGGAATTGTTTTTCAAAAAGCTAATAGTAAGGAGCTATTATCTCTCGGAATAGTGCTAGTTTTAAATATATATATATTTTTTATCAAAATTACTGAATTTTTTTAATTTTGTGGGTACATTGATAATTATTGATATGTTTTAATTCATTAATATTTTAAACTGACTGGTACCTGACGTATTGCTGCCGTAGAATAAATAATTTCGGATATATAATTTGGAATATAAAAGATTGATTGAAGTTTAGAAGGTGATCGTTTGAAATTAATAAGGGCGATGTTCCTTCTCTGATAATTTGCTCCCCTAAGGTGCTGGAAGAATGGGGTGTGGAATAATAAGATGAAATCCATTGAAGATAAGTTTGTCTGCCTTATCGTGTGCAAACGAATAGGATTAAGCAATCAAAAGAGAAATTTTGAAAAATTAGATTTTTTTAAAATTCAAAACTATGGTTTTTTTGTATTGTAAATTATAATACAAAAAAATATAAATACAACCAAATTATTTGAAATATATAATATATTTTGAGAAATAGGAAAATGTGTAGTAAATTTTAATGAAATTTACCAAATAGGGTTGATACTCTACACAAAATGGTAATGCAGCAATCCTATTTTTCTTCACAAACAAGTCATAGAATACAATGATGAATGAAATGAACCAACATCTAAGAAACATTTTGAGATGCAATGAGGTGATGAGTAAAAATATGCCCATATATGCATTTTTTCCATTATTTCAAAACTTAATTTTTCTAAAAACATCTATAAATGAAAAGGCATTTCATCCACAATGAAACTTTTGTTTCATTTCATTTCCCATGTCATTTAAAACACACGCGGTAATTTTTATGTAAATACCTCCATTAGTTTTGGGGATATCATGTGAACGGTGGAGAATGTTTACGAAAATGAAAGTTTTGAGAAAACTGAAGACAAATTTTAGCCGAAAAATATGTGACCCTGCATGACACATCAGGCCTTCCTTTTCTCAGAAAAGATAAACTGTTTCGAAAAAAGGAAAGTCTGGACTACAAGAAACAACAATAAAAAATAATTCGCTTATATGCATGATAGCCAGTGTTTTGAACGTATTAAGATACCTTAATTCAATTTTTTATAGCAGCCTCGAAAACTAACATAGAAATTGTTGAATACATCCAATTAAATTCTTAATAAACTGTCATTTCATGCCATAAACTATTTGCATAAATATGGAGCATGTTTCCAGACGCTATTATCAATACATGAACAATTATATGTCTAATTATCGGAGTTTATTTAAATAATCTAACAGGCTGTGATGTTATATTGACGGTTTCATAAGATTTTGAAACTAACACGCTAATCGTCGATATTTACTGCCTATCCGTCTGGTCGTCAGTCTAGACCGAGTTTAAATTTAAATTACAAACAAATGTTTACCATGTTTAACTGAAGCCCATTAAAATATTTTGATGTGAAGCATTTAAATATTCATTAAAAGAATGTCGGTTCTGTGTCCTACTATGTCACCGGTGCAAGCAAAACATCACACAGACGTGGAAATCATCTCTTAAAAACTATTAAAAGTAGGGTTTTCAGATGTCAATCATAATACAAAATACCATGAATACAAAAACAATTATTCGAAAATATATTTTGAAAAATAGGGAAATGTGTAGTACATTTTGATGAAATTTAAACAAAACGGTTCACACTCTACACAAAATGGCAATGCAGCCCTCCTATTTTTCCTTGCGCACAAGTTTTAGAATACAATAATGAATGAAATGAACCAAAATCTGAGAAATATTTTGAGATGCAAAAAAGTGACGGGTAAAAATATGTGCATATATGCAATTTTTTCCATAAACCCACAACTTAATTTTTCTAGAAACACCTATAAATGGAAAAGCATTTCTCCTACAATCAAACTTTTGGTTCCATTCCTTGCCCATATTATTTTAAACATAAGTTGAAATGTTTATGCCAATACCTCTATTAGTTTTTGAAATATCAGTTGAACGGTGGAAAATGTTTATGAACAATAATATGTTGAGAAAATGGAAGACAAATTTTAGCTGAAAAATATGTGACCCTGGTTGATAGGCCTTCCTTTCCCTAGAAAAGATAAACTGTTTTGGAAAGAGTAAAGTCTGAACTACAAGAAACAACAATGAAAAAATAATTCACTTACATGGACGATAACCAGTGTTTTGAACGTACTAAGATACCTTAATTCAATTTTTTATAGCAGCCTCGAAAACTAACATAGAAATTGTTGAATACATCCAATTAAATTCTAAATAAACTATGTCATTTCATGTCATAAACTATTTGCATAAATCTGGCACATGTTTACAGACGCTATTATCAATATGGCAACAATTATATGTCTAATTATATGAGTTTATTTAAATAATTTAACAAGCTCTGATGTAATATTGACGGTTTCATGAGATTTTGAAACTAACACGTTAATCGCGGTGCCCCTTATTTACTCCCTATCAGTTTAACCGTCAGTCTAGATTGGTGTTCGCCGCTGTTTAGATTTAAATTACTGGCAAATGTTTACCGTGTTTATCTGAAACCCATTAAAATATTTTGATGTGAAGTATTTAGGCGCATTTAATTATTCATTAAAAGAGTGTGCATTTTTTTTTATTTAGTAACTAGCTGGTACACGGCGCGTTGCTGCCGCAGAAGAAATAATCTTGGAAACTTCGCTAAGAATTTGAAATAGCTGTCTTGTTTCATTAGGAATGATAGGAAGAAGGATATTTATATTCTTGTCGGAAATGAATACATTGATTGAAATTAAAGAATATATAAAGGAGAAGCGTAAATAATATTTATTCTATTTTTTTAACTTTATTTTTTAAGCCTTTATGGTTGGCAATGTATACATATATTTTTGTCTATCTTCAGCAGAAACAAATAAGTGCAAGTAATAAGTATTGAAAGTGCCATCGCAATCGGATGAGCGGGCGGCACCACAAAAGAGACATACAGACAAACATTCATTTTTATTTATATAGATTATGTCTCGGTTTGTGTCAGTTACGGGTGACTGGCCCTGGCCAAACAAAAAGTTTAGTTAGTCACGGATGACCGACGTGGCATTTTAAGGTATTATTGCTCATAGGCTTCCCAAAGCAACCAGTAAGTTTAGCTATAGTCTATCACATCCGATCTAAAAGACAGAAACGCGAAGAGAAAAATTATCCCAAGTTTTGGCTTTTTGAGACTGTTTGCCTTTGCATCACACATGGCAAAGAATGTTTGCCTTTTGTGCAGCCATCCTATTTTTCTTTGCACACAAGTTATAGAATATAAAGATGAATGAAATGAACCAAAAGCAGAGAAACATTTTAAGATGCAAAGAAGTTATCGGTAAAAACATACGCATAGATGGATTTCTTCTACAAATTTTCAACTTAATTTTTCTTCACCTATAAATGAAAAAAGTTTTTCACTAACAGTAAAAGTTTAGTTCATGTCATTGCTCATATTATTTAAAAGACAAGCTGAAATTTTTATAACAGTACCTTTATTAGTTATTTAAATATCATATTAACGATGGACAATTTGCATGAAACTTAAAGTTTTAAGAAAATTATCTGAAAAAAAGGGGCCCTGGATGATAGGTGAAGTCTTCCTTTTCCTTGAAAAGATAAACTGTTTTGGAAAGAGGGAATTATGTATTACAAGAAAAGGAATTCAACAATGTGGTCTATAACCAGTGTTTTTAAGTAACCAGTTTTCAAAAAAACAGTGTTTAAGTTTTAAGCAACCAGTGTTTAACCTTTGTTCCATAACTAGTGTTTTTGAGCTATCAGTTTTAAGTAACCAGTGTTTAACCACTGGTCCATAACCAGTGCTTTAGACCTACCAGTTTTAAATAACCAGTGTTTAACCATTGGTCGATAATCAGTGTTTTAGACCTACCAATTTTAAGTAACCAGTGTTTAACCATTGGTCGAAAACCAGTATTTAACCACTCCCCATAATCAGTGTTTTTGAGCTACCGGTTTTAAGTAACCAGTGTTTAACCACTGGTCCATAACCAGTGTTTTAGACCTACCAGTTTTAAGTAACCAGTGTTTAACCACTGGCCGATAACCAGTGTTTTTGAGCTACCAGGTTTAAGTAACCAGTGGTAGACAATCAGTGTTCTGGTCTATAACCAGTGTTTTCAATGTAGGCGGATACCTTAAGTAATCCTTTGAGCACCCTTTTTTCTTTCTTCTTCCCTCCGATAGGTGGAGCCCTGCTGCTGGATGACGTACACGCAGCACCGCGACACCCAGGAGACGCTGGCCGTGCTGGATCGCCTGGACCTGGACACCGAGAAGCCGAGCGACGAGGAGATCGCGCGCAAGTTCTGCATGGAGGAGGACTACAACAACGGCACACTCTCCGGATGGCAGAGGATCAAGCCCAAGATATGGTCGCTCTTCGACGAGCCATACTCCTCGCTCTGGGCCAAAGTGAGTGGCTCCTCTTCTTCCTCATTGCAATCGGCAACGAATAGCGATAGATAGGATCGCTGCCTTAGGGTTGGTTGCCAGATAACAAGACTCAAAGTGATCACCCAGTCTTGAGGATGTTATTATTTTGCTCGATGTTCTCTCATCCTTCCTCTACGCTCCAGTTTCCTCCTCCCGCACACTTCTCGCCAATTACGCCACTCTCTGTTTTTCCCTGTCGGGTCTTTACCTTAACTTTCCTGAATATTTATTTGTAATTTTATTATTATCCTTATTTGATTTCTTGACATCAGCATTTTTGCTATAGATTCCCATCACCCACTTTTTATAGTTTGACGCACTCTTTTGTTGCTATTTGGTGATAGCTAGGATCAAACTCATAATCCTCGGGCTCGTAGCCAGATGACATGACTAAAAGTGGTACTGCGTAGCTGCACAAAAATGGCATGTAAACATGGTGCGAGAAAACTCGTAGTTAACAGTCTACGTGTTAATGCTTCTCACAGAGTTTTGTAGAATTTTGAGCTTCACTGCTTATTCATTAAATTAGAAAGTATTCGAAAAATTTTACATGCCTAATATACAAGCCATTTTTTAATATATTCTCGGCAGAAATGGGACTATATGTGATACATATATTCTACAAACCTCGCTTAACAATATCTCGTATAGCGAGCAAAATAAAACGCAAAAACAAATTGACATGCTAAACGATTGACTAAGAGACAGTTTGACATCACGGGTTGCTTATATGATATTAAACAATATTCCGCAATATTAAACAATATTGCGAATATTAATCAATGCCATACAATATTGTGTGACATTATATGATTTTAAACAATGTTCCAAAATATTAAACAATATTGATCAATGTCATACAATATCTTTGTGCTGCTAGGGTAACGTAATTTTAATTTCCAAACTGTTATTTACTTTAGGACAATTTTCGTAAAATGTCGTCTTATACTACTTCGAGACAAACATTAGGCAATTTAATATTCGCATATTAGTTAGCTCTGAAAAGTGAACAAATATCAAATACGAAACATCAAGCAACGCAGATCAGCATGATTTCAGTTTTGTGTTCGTTTGTAATATGGAGTTATTCTGCAAATTCAGTAAGTTTTATTTCATGTTTCGCGCAACCTAAAATTGCATATGACGCCAAAAACGTAATTTGCCGAACGAAATCCCTTCACTTCTCAGCATCACAGAGTATCGCACTATATTCCACAATATTGTGCAATTTAATATGATATTATCCAATATTCCACCATAGTAAATAGTATTGCGAATATTGATCAATCTCATACAATATTGTGTGGGTAGCACAGTCTGTGGCACAATATTGTGCAATATTTTGCAATATTAAATGATATTATACAATATTGCGAATATTAATTAGTATCAAACAATATTGTACAATATTGTGCGATATTAAATGATATGTAATATTGCGAATATTAATCAGTATCAAACAATATTGTACAATATTGTGAGATATATGATATTAAACAACATTCCACAATATTAAACAATATTGCGAATAATGATCAATATTGTAAAATATTTGTGTGCTACTATTCTTATAGAACTGTCTCTTGCACTATGTCGTGCAATATTGTGAGATATACGATATTAAACAACATTCCACAATAATAAACAATATTGCCATTATCGATCAATATTATACAATATTATGCTGGTAACACAGTCCATGGCTGAATATTGTACAATATTGTGCGATACTATATGATATTAAACATTATTGCGACTATTGATCAATGTCATATAATATTGTACACTATTTGTGTGCTGCTATTCAGGTAACACAATCCATGGCAGTATATTGTACAATATTGTGCGATATTATATGATATCAAACAATATTGTGAATATAGATCAATAACATACAATATTGTACAATATAGTGCAGTTAACACAGTCCCTGGTACTATATCGTATAATATTGTTTGATACTATATGATCTTAAACAGTATTCCACAATATTGCGAATATCGACCAATTCCATACAATATTGCACAATATGTGTGTACTACTAGTGTTAGCAATGTCTACTAATTCTTTGCAAACGCAAACGATTTTCTTTCTCTCCCCCCAGATCATCGGCGTGATGTCGGTGTTCTTCATCTGCGTGTCCATCCTCTCCTTCTGCCTGAAGACGCACCCCAACATGCGCGTCCCCGTGATCCGCAACGTCACCGTGCTCGACACCACCACCAACCGGGTGGCCTGGACGCTGGACAAGGTGCGCACCAACCCGCACGACGCCTTCTTCTTCATCGAGTGCGCCTGCAACGCCTGGTTCACCTTCGAGATCTCGATCCGGTTCGTCGCCTGCCCCCGAAAACTGGAGTTCGCCAAGGGGGCCGTCAACGTTATCGACTTCACGGCCACCCTCTCCTTCTACATCGACCTGGCCCTGCAGAAGTTCGCCGCGCACCTCGAGAACGCGGACATCCTGGAGTTCTTCAGCATCATCCGTATCATGAGGTGAGTCTCAATCTCTTCTGTCTTCTCTCTCGAACAAGTACCACAACCCACAATAGTCAGCAGGAATCATGAAAACAAATATCACAACGCACAAAAGTCATCTGGAATCATCCAAACAAATATCACAACCCACAAAAAATCATCTGGAATCATCCAAACAGGTACCACAACCCACAAAAATCGTCTGGAATCATCCAAACAAATACCGCAACACCCCCAAAATCATCTGGAATCATACAAACAAATATCACAACCCACAAAAGTCATCAGTAATCATCCAAGCAAGTACCACAACCCCCAAAAATCATCTGGAATCATCCAAACAAATGTCACAATGCACAAAATTCATCTGGATTATAAGTTAAAGAACCTCCCCCCTCTCGCAAACAAGTACCACAAAGCACAAAAATCATCTGGAATCATACAAACAAGTACCACAACCCACAAAAAATTATATGGAATCATCCAAACAAGTACCACAACCCCACCAAAATTATATGGAGTCATAGAACCAAGTACCACAACCCACAAAAGTCATCAGGAATCATCCAAACAAATATCACAACTCACAAAAAATCATCCGGAATCATCCAAACAAGTGCTACAACCCACAAAAATCATCTAGAATCATTCAAACAAGTACCACAACCCCCAAAAAATCATATGGAATCATCCAAACAAGTACCGCAACCCACAAAAGTCATCTGGATTAAAAGGTAGAGAACCTCCCCCCTCTCGCAAACAAGTACCACAACCCACAAAAGTCATCTGGAATCATACAAACAAATATCACAACCCACAAAAGTCATCTGGATTAAAAGGTAGAGAACCTCCCCCCTCTCGCAAACAAGTACCACAACCCTCAAAAGTCATCTGGAATCATACAAACAAATATCACAACCCACAAAAGTCATCTGGATTTATAAGGTAGAGAACCTCCCCCCTCTCGCAAGCAAGTACCACAAAGCACAAAAATCATTTGGATTATGAGGTAACGAATCTTTCTTCTTTCACAAACAAATGTCCCACAAAACTCTGAGCCGTATTTCAAAAAGACTACTGATCTAGCGTCACGAGATAAACCCTGTGAATGGTTGCAGCAAGTAGACGAGTCTAAGGGGAAGTAGGCATTAAAGCAGACCACAACATTTGTCTAACTAAAGGCTCTTCGTTGGGTGAGAAATTATTTTCGCTAGTGCTAATGCAATTATTCGGCTCTTAACTGGTTCTTTTGGCGTCAAATGAAATACTGCCCTTTCTTCCACCCCCAAAATGTAATGGAATATCTCGTTTCCAAGCCGGCTGATCCCTACTTTTAGGGTTACTAGGATTTATTTATTTGCTGAAATCCAAACCGTATGCTTAATTGAACATACACTTTTTATTTCTTTGCATTTCACGCAATTGATCACACGTCAAGGACACTAGGACCCCTTAAGCCTTTAAACTAAACGTTTCAAACATGTATATTCAAGCATGCATAAACAGGTATGCTACTACATAAACATATGTTACTCCAGCGTTTCACACATGTATGCTACTACATAAACATGTATGTTACTAAAGCGTTTCAAACATGTATGCTATTACATAAACAGCTGTGTTACTCGAGCTTTTCAAACATGTATGCTATTACATAAACAGCTGTGTTACTCGAGCTTTTCAAACATGTATATTACTACATAAACATGCATGTTACTCAAGCGCTTCAAATATATATGTTACTTCATAATCACGTATATTACTCAAGCGTTCCAAACATGTATGTTACTACATAAACACTATATTACTCAAGCGTTTCAAACATGTATGCTAGTACATAAACACGTAT
>JAPMOQ010035455.1:0-10478 GCA_026543055.1 Argiope trifasciata | reverse complement strand
CAATTATAAATTGATAGAACAACACAGTAATAAATATATATACAGCTTGCGACACGTAATTGCATTGAGTCACGAGATTGAGCGAGATGGAGAAATGCGCGTGAACAACCTTTGTTGATGATTTTAGTCGAAAAGTAACTTGCTTCTGAATAAAAACTAAAGATGAGGCATCGGACGCATTTCGCAAATATCAGGCTCGTGCCGAAAGATTTACCGGCAAGAAAATTATCTGCATACGTTCAGATAATGGAGAATTTAGAGGATTAAAATTTCAGAAAGATTTAGAAAATATGGGTATTAAGGTCGAATTTACAAATGTTCATACTCCAGAACAAAACGGCGTAGCCGAAAGATTTAATTACACGGCTTGCGATGAAATCAAAGCTTTACTAAATAATAGTGGTTTACCTGAGAATTTCTGGGGTGAAGCTCTCCTAACATTTACTTACTGTTGGAATAGAAGCGTTTATAGGAACTTTAATAAGACTCCATTCGAAATTTATGGTGGTTTCAAGCCCTCAGTTAATCCTTTGAAGCCGTTTGGAATCGAAGCATTTGTTGGAATACCCAAGCAAACAAGACGATCAAAGCTACAGATGAGAGCAAAACAAGGCGTAATGGTAGGTTACGCTCTACAAACGAAAGGGTACCGCAACTATTTACCCGAAGAACGCCGGATCATTGAAACGATTAACGTATCACTTGGAAATAAAATGTATAAGGAGGCCAATGATAGCAGCGGAATCGAACTGGACCCAAAAATCGAAGCACCAGTTAGGTACCAAATTTCTGAAAACCAAGAAGAACTTGAATATGACAAATCCAGTAGCAGTAACTCAGATTCATTATCAGATGAAGAATTGTCTCCAGTCTCTGAAACTTCGTTATCCAAAATCTCAGTAAAAATGGAATTAGAGCAATATCAGACAGCGAGCGAAGAGACGGAAGATGAAATTCAGGAACCAGCAGGTTTTAATTGGATTAGAAAAGCAGTACCAAGGAAAACTGGTGATCGTACAGACATCTACTATTACATTTCAGGTCAAACAACACGTCTTCGATATATTAAAGAGGTTAAAAGATATTGTGAAGATCATGACCTAGAATATAATCCAAAATTATTCAATTTTTCAGGAAGCATACTTTATCAAGTGTGGTAACCTGTGGTAACTTACCTGTGGTAACTGGTGAGGAATTGGAAGCTCCACAATCAAGTGTTGCGTCAACCTGACTAACCGACAAAATTAACATTCCTAGATTTTTTCAGGAAGCCATCGGCTCAAAGGATGCCGTAGAATGGAAAGCAGCCATGGATGCAGAGATGCAAAACATAAAATCCAGAAAAGTATGGCATCCTGTTCCGGCACCACCCAAAGTCAAAGTAATAGGATGCCGATGGGTATATGATCTGAAAAAGAACAATGAAGGTAAGCCCGTCCGTTACAAGGCACGTTTAGTTGAACAAGGCTTTTCGCAACGTAAAGGAGAAAATTACGAAGAGACTTTCTCTCTAGTCATAATTTTTTCTCTGGTAAGATTGTTTTTCGCCATTTTTGAAAATTAATTGAACTGGATACACTGGCAAGTAGACGTGAAAAGTGCATATCTTTATGCAAAATTGGACGAAACAGTATACATGAAACAACCACCAGGCTATAAAAGCACAAAAAATCCAGATTACGTTTGCAAGCTAGATAGAGCGCTCTACGGACTTAAGCAATCCGGTAGAGAATGGTTTACCGAAATTTGCAGGGTTTTAGAAAGATTGAATTTCCAAAAACTGAAGTGTGCAAATGGAGTTTTATAAGGAATAATGTTATACTTTTGTTATACGTAGACGATATTGTTCTTTTAGGAAAGACGGAAAAGGAAATTAAAATAAGTCAAATTGCTTCAAAATAGTTTTGATTTAAAAATTATAGGAAAAACGAAAACTCTTTTAGGAATTCAATTTATTGAAGAAAATAACAAAATTTATTTATCTCAGGAGAAATACATAAATGAAATTTACAATCGATGTAAGAAATTTTTACCACCAATATCGTCACTTCCTATTTCTAAAAGCAGTGTTTACTCAAAACTCCAATGTCCCACAACAGATGGAGAAATGAAAGAAATGCAGTGTTATACATACAGAAGTGTTATTGGTTGTTTAGCTTAATTGCAGCGAGAACTAGGCCCGATATTAATTATGCTGTAAATCTCTTCTCGCAGTTTCAGTCCAATCCTGGAGTCACCCACTGGAACGGCTTGATGAAACTATTAGGATATCTACAGGCCACCAGGCACTGCAAACTAGACCTTGGTAACATCACCGAAGTATCCCTGACAGCATTTTCAGATGCCGACTTTGCGTCATGTCGACACGATCGCGTCTCAGTAGGCGGACACATTGTTTTCTGTAGCAATGCACCGATCTCGTGGCGAACAGCAAAGCAAAAATCAGTGACATTATCATCCATGGAAGCAGAGTTCATCAGCATATGTGAAACGTCAAAGGAGCTAACATGGCTGAAAAATGTTCTCTCAGAATGTCAACTGCTATTAAGTGCCAATATGCTCTTAGGTGAGATCTCTAGTAAACTATTCAGTGACAATACTGCGGCAATTCAGTTTTCTAAATCATCGATAGAAAATAACCGCACTAAGCACGTGGATATAAAATATCATTTTGTCAGGAATCTATTAAACTTAAACGTTTTTAAGTTGCTTTACGTAAATACTTAGTTAAATATTGCAGACATTTTTACTAAGGCTCAGACAAAATTTCAGCTTAAGAAATTTAATGAGAAACTATTTAAAAATTGTGAAGAAGTGAAACATTAGATTTTTATACTGGTATTTTTTTTAAAAAAAATATTATATCAGATTAATATCTTGTGCAATTATAAAATGCATTTTTTTTCTATTAAAAATGTCTTTGGAAACATAATATGCATTTTAAGTTAAGAAATTATTTTTGTGAGAATTTAAGATTAAAAAAATCTTTTTTTTTTTTTGTCAACTGAATCTTTTGCAAGATGTGTTTCTTCTAAATGTTTGTTTCTTTATTAGAATTGATTAAATTGATATACAAATACAGAAAAATTTATATACAAATATTACTAGAAAATTGTTTTTGTAATGTTGTATATGTGCTGATTTATTATCACTGTGTAAAACTTTTATACATATCTAAGTTACGATATTTGATTTTTTAAATGTAGTTTGAATCTTGTAAGTGCGGCGATAAAGCTCGTTTAAATTGTTTTATTTAATTAAATTTTATAAATCAGAATAATACTTAAAATAAACAGCTGAGATACTGCCGAGGGGAGGCGTTTGTTGGGAATAGTCAAAATTCTCCTATTTATATCGGCAGCATCCGCAATCGGGTTCAAATTTTTCGAATCCAGCTAATTCGATGCAGTTAATTAATTTAAAACGATATGCAAATAAGATGACTCTTATTTGCATATCATTGAAGAAGAGGAATTTTTGTTTCATCGCCGTAAGTATAAACAAAAAATCAATTGTTAGGTAAGAAAAGATCGACTGAACTTTTAAGATGTTGTCGCTGTGTGTTTTTCAAGCAGATGTGCGTCATTCGATAAGTATGTTTTTACTTTTCGTTCTGGTTACAAGATGTAACCACGTTTAAATAAATTTCAAGTTATTTTCTAATCGTCATTGCGTGGTTCTCTTTCTTAATAGATAAATTCAATTTACTAATTAGGCCTAATTTATCTCAAAGAAAATGGTTATGGGCCAGAATCCCGCAATGACGATCGTTTTTTAAACTTATTTGAGGAATTCGGCATTCAGAAATTTATTAAGAAGAAAATAATATTTAATCTTTAAAGACTGTTAAGTCAGGCAGGCCACCATGAAGAACGATCACGTGACTCCATTGACTTCCGATAATTATCCTACTTGGAAACAGGATATGATAGCTATTTTGTTGGATCGTAATGTGTATGATATTGTATTAGGAAAAGAAATTCCTCCCAGTGACGATGCAACGGAAAAGGAAAAAGCGCGTTATAAAAAACGGTGTAATAAATCTTTCTCGACTATTTATTTAAATGTTTCCAAGGTGCTCCGGCCTTTGATTGCCGATACAACGGAAGGGAAGACGGCATAGGAAATAATTCAGAAATATTTCCATCCAGAAAGTAGACCTCGAAATGATAGGTTTATTAGATCAATTCTTTTCATGCAGAATCAATGTTAATGAGAGAATTGGACTTTATGCAGCTAGACTTCGAAAATAGAAGCTGATTTACTAGATTGTGGCGAAAAAAATCCCTTTGAAATACCAAGCTTTTCAGTTAATCAGATTTTTACCAGATTGTTTCGGGGCAATTGTCCAAGCTATTTATAGATGGCCCGATGAACAATTTACGTTTGATAAAGTTCTAAATGAACTTATAGCCGAAGAAGCTCGTTTGGAACAATGTTCGAGGGACCACGAACAGTTTGCACTACACAGTGCTATTCCACCTGGAACTAGTGCAAGAATTCGTTCAAAGTTTAATCGTCCCTCAGGCAAGGAAAGTAAATATAATAATTCAGGGTACAATGATAAGAACTTTAGGGGAAACAAAAGATTAACCCAAAATCTTTCATAGTTGAAACGTTTATAACTGAAAAACCGGATCCGAATGCATGGATAGTAGATAGTGCAGCAAAGACTCATTTTTGTTCAGATAAAAAATGGTTCATTAAATTTGAACCATCTACTCAAGCTGAACACATCTATTTAGCAAACAGTGCTACATGCCCAATCGAAGGCAGGGTAACTGTAAAACGGTCTTATTCAAATGGTCAAAATTTCCTTTTGAATAATGTTTTTATTCTTCCCAAATAAGACACGATATCTGCGCCCAAACTGGATCAAGGAGGAGCGAAGTTCATCGGACAGAGACGAAAGATTCAGGTATTCGATGGAAACGAATGACTCTTCACAGCAACTTTGAGTAACGGTCTTTACAAAACATATCCGAAGCCACCTCCAACTTCAAAGGTAACATCTTTTAATGTTTCAAAATCAGATCAGAAAAATAAAGCAAGTAAAACCAAGCGTTCTGTAACAAAGACTGGTAACCTTACTGAATGGCACCAGAAGTATGGCCATATTAATACCAAATATATAGTGTCATCTGTGAATGCCATAAGGGGTTTGCCCATTTTAAAAAACGAAAAAATTGATTGCACATCATGCCGGTTGGCAAAAAGTAGAAGAAAATCTTTCAAACCCTTAGGTGGCATAAGATCTAAAGAGCCATTGCAGTTAATATATACCGATATTTGCGGTCCTTTTCCTAAACAAACGCAAAACGGTTATCGTTATTTCATAACCTTTGTTAATTCAAAATGTTATTTCTTCACTCAACACATCGACGGACCATATTAATATTCCTCATAACACATTCATTGGATTAAGGATCTCTAAAATAATGCTCCTCAAATAAAATCACACCAATTTAAAAAACAACCATCTTTTATTAAAACACAATTATAAATTGATAGAACAACACAGTAATAAATATATATACAGCTCGCGACACGTAATTGCATTGAGTCACGAGATTGAGCGAGATGGAGAAATGCGCGTGAACATTCTCCCCCCGTTGACATGTTTCAAACATTCAACCAAATACATAATATTACAAACAAAATTTTTAAGAAATTAATAAAATTATTTGAACAGCAATCCACACTTTTCTCCAATGTTTTTACATTAGTCATTTCGGCATGGGCAATACACATACCCTACTCACTGCCCTTTTAAACGTACCAAATTGGGTCTTAACCTGCACCACTCTAATTTTTTTATCTCCTCCACAATAGATTTCTTTAATTCTACCCAGAGCCCACTTATGAGTAGGCAAGTTGTCTTCTACCAGCAACACGAGATCCCCTACTTGAACATTTTCTTTCTCGAATACCCATTTGTTTCTTTGCTGTAATTCGTTCAGGTAACTCCGGTGCCATTTTTTCCAAATTTGCTGAACTAATTTCGTAACTCGTTGCCATTTTTTTAGTTGATGTTCTTTAAAACTAGTTAAATCAGGTTCGATAATTGAATTCATCGGTCTATTGATCAGGAAATGGGCAGGTGTTAGAACTCCAAAATCATCTGCATCGGCTGATAATGGATAGAGTGGGCGAGAATTCAAAATTGACTCGATTTGGGTTGTTAATGTTAGGAATTCCTCAAATGTTAAATTAGCTCCCCTCGAAACTCTGACAAAATGAAATTTGAACGATTTGACAGCAGCCTCCCAAAGCCCACCAAAATGAGGTGCTCTTGGAGGGTTGAATTTCCAATCTATTCCTTCTGCTGCCAAATAATTAGCCAAAATTTCATCGGGATTTTTCACCAATTCAAGAAACTTTTTAATTAGGTTATTGGCTCCTTTAAAATTTGTTGCATTGTCAGAGTATAATTTTGCACATTTGCCTCTCCGAGAAATGAATCTTTTTAACGAAGCTATAAAGCACTCAGATGTCAAGTCTGACAAAATCTCGAAATGGGCAGCCTTTGTTACGAAACACACAAATACACATACAAACACCTTATGTAATGTACTTTTTCGTTGATGATTATATTTAATCATAAATGGACCACAAAGGTCTACACCAGTACAATTGAAAGGAAAATCAGCTGAAACTCGGTCCCTAGGTAAACTGCCCATTAATTGACTAGACACAATGGGTTTTGATTTGAAACATGGGATACATTGATGAATTATCTTACGACACATTGTACGACCACTTAGGGGCCAAAACTTTTCTCGAACAATACATAGTAAATTTGATGCCCCGACATGCAAATGCTTCTTGTGATAATACTCTAAAATTATCATAGTAAGTTTATTACCTTTTGGCAAGATAGCTGGGTGTTTTGACACAAAACTTAAATTTGAATTTTCTAGTCGGCCTCCAACCCTCAAAATACCATCACCATCCAAAACCGGGTGTAGGCTTTTTAACTTACTGTTTGGAGAAACGACTCCTTTGAGTTGCAAGTTTTGAATATCGGCAGCAAATTCTTGATGCTGCAATGCTTTAATTAAGAAATTCTCAGCTTTTCTCAACTCACTGCTGGTAAGAGGACCTGTATTACGCCCAAGTGGATTTCGAGCATTGTTACAAAACCTAAAAATGTAACTAAAAACACGTAAAATAGACATATAATTATTACTAAGCTGAATTAATTCAAAAATTAAATGTCCTTCAATAATATTAAAAATTTTAAAGTTCTTAGAATTGTTCTTAATTTCAGCAATAAACTCTTCATCAGCTTGTGATGCAGGAACTGGTTGATTAGGATAGCTATTATCATCAAGAAATTCTGGTCCATTCCACCATAAGTCACAAGTCATAAGTTTTTCTGGGTCTATTTCTTGTGATAAGATGTCAGCTGGATTTTGCTCTGAGGATACATGATGCCACTGGTTAATACTAGTCATTTCTTGAATCGTCAACTTCTCTGGATGAAAGATTCCATGGTGTGGTATATAACAAGAGGAAGATGGTTCAGTTGTCTCATTAACTTTCCCCATGTGACCCAACTCCTCATATTCTCTCGTAAAATCTGAATATAACGACAAATACTCTGAATCCCTCGTCAGACGATTCCACAACGAGTTAAGTCCTTTTACCGCAATTTCCTTTGAATGTCCCAAACAAGACGGGTCCTCCCTCAAAGGCATTGTAAGCACATATCGACCCTCCTCATTCCTTCTATGGGTTTTTACAAAATGCTCTTCGCACAACAAGGCCTCCTGAGTCTTAGTGACCTCATTATCCACATTTTCAACTTCCCAGAATTGTCTCATAGTACGATTCAAATCAACATCTAAAATCAACCCACAATGAACTTTGTTCTCCCTCACCTCATCTACACTACCACTAGCAACATAACCGAAAACTGTATTCTGAAACAGCAATGATGAATTCACATCTCGAAATTGTCCAGGTCTCAATAATTCATAAAATACTTCAGCTCCTAAAAGTAAGTCTATCTTTCCTGGGATATTAAAACTAGGATCAGCCAGTGATGGAAACCTTAATACTTCCATATTTAAATCAATGACCTTGTTCGGGGTAACATCAGTAATTTTGTTTACTACTAACATCGACAATTCTCGCTCAAAGCTCCTATCCTTGTTTGTAACCGTAGTTTTTACACAATTATTAACCACCATAGTAGCGTCATTCACACATGAAATAATAGTATTTATTTTTTCCAACTTCAATTGCAGTCGTTCTGCGCAAGCTTTCGTACATAAACAAGACTGACTTCCTACATCCAATAAACATCGAACCTCCACAAACTCTGAAT
This sequence comes from Argiope trifasciata, assembly GCA_026543055.1. NCBI lineage: Eukaryota > Metazoa > Arthropoda > Arachnida > Araneae > Araneidae > Argiope > Argiope trifasciata. The sequence goes on along the minus strand of JAPMOQ010035455.1, from coordinate 2,146 downwards.
ATTTATTTCTAACCAAGGCACGAACAGTACTAAGAAGGACATTCTTATTTTGGCTCTTTTGATAACTCGTAGCAACTATCTTTGATTGGGCATTATCCGCCGTTTCCTTTAACGTTTGGTTTGGCGCTACTTCCTCGTCATAAACTGGTTGACGAATAGAAATATTTTCAAACAGTGAATTATTAGTACTATTTTCCTCTCGCGGAAAATGGAGCATTCGATTATGAGATCTGCCACAAAAACAATTTCTATTAGAGCGACAATCGCGAATTTTATGTGGTAACAAACAACGAAAACACAAAGCATTCCGTTTCACTACATCAACTCTTTCCCTTGCAGAAAGTCTCTTAAATTGGGGGCAGTTATAAAGAGGATGATTAGCACTATTCTTACACATAACACACTTTGAATTTTTTACTTCTGACACAAACACTTTAGAAACGGATTTATCAGGACGCCAATTTAGAAATTGCGATTTATTTCCCAAAATTCTTTTTGTATCCCCTGCTACGATCTTATTATTTGTCTCGCTTTTACATTTATTTTTCGATGATAAGAAAATGTCACATTCTCGACCGAGTTCATGAGGTTTAAAATAATTTTCACCCTGTTTTACCGCAATATGAGTCATTAATTCTCGATCAAGAGTTTCAAAAATTCTATCAGAAACGATAAGCTCGCATAGAGATTGGAAATCCTTCACTTTACGCAACTGGCAATAGTAGTTAAAAGATGCACTTAATCTGGATGCAAATTGAACAAAACTCTCGGACGGGGATTTTTGAGCTTTTTTAAAGTTATTTAAACATTCCTGAGGGGTGGGTTCAAATTCCTTTAAAACTAAAGTTTTAATTTTATTATAATCATTTAAATCTTCTTGATTAATGTAAACCAGTAAATTACCGACTTTTTCACCCAAAATATTCAACAGAATTTCTGCTTTCAAATTTTCCGAAACATTTTTGTTTTGGAATGCTTTTTCCAAAGAACTGAAAAATAAATTAAAGGATTCCGATTTACATGGTACAGGGATAGTTAAAGTTTTAATACTTTTTATTAAGCTTTCTAATTCAACACTTGATGAATTCGAATCCATGATTTCAGTATTTTGTGTATTATTTAATGACTCTTTTTTAACATTGGCTAACTCTATTTCTTTCTCTATTTGACTCAATTTTAACCTTTCTAGTTCTAACTTCAATTCATTTTCTATTCTTTCCTTTTCTTGCACTATCTTTGCCTGAGTATCGGCTATCTTTGCTTGAGTATCGGCTCTTACTTGATCAACTAGACCCTGAACTACTTCAGTTTGTGTTTTAAACACTTCACTTTTCTCAATCATCTCTCTCAACTGAATTACTTTCGCATTATCAGGAACGGAAAACCCTAACTCTTCAGCGATAATCCGCAACTCCTCTTTCTTTAATTTGGTACTCAACGGCATGGTTGATATAAGTGAAAATAACTTTTACATACAACTTCTCACAAATTATATCTTTTTTACTGCTAATTTCGCAATCACAAGGAGACTGTCGAATCGAACTACAACACAATTACACTATGAATTCCAAAAACGAAACCAAAACCCTTTCAGACACACTACTTCCAAACTTAGATAACACTTTTCACAACAAAATAGACAGACAGGATTTACCAATTCTAATCCGATGCAAGAGTTCTGAAACCAAACGAACCAGAAACCAACTTTATCAGCAATGCTACTTTCAACTAAATTCCAAACTGCACACGAATTACATTGACAGAAATAACTAATCCTAAAGCAAAAGTAACTAAATTCTCATAACAATATCAACACACTTCAACTATTTCTTACACAATATAATATCAACACAAAATCTCAAATTCAATTTCACATAAACAACAAATAATCCACAATTAAATCACAATAATTATAAATATCTCACCTTAATCTCTTTATCCGAAATTGTATAACTCAATACTCCAAAAAATATTTCCAAGATATCACCTTATTAAATTCTATCGCATATCTTGATCCTTTTGATTCCAACGAAAGTCAAACTAGCCATTCAAAATTCCAAAAGTCGCACCTCTTTCTCCGGCTCGCATACGGACCAAAATGTTAATTCAAAATGTTATTTCTTCACTCAACACATCGACGGACCAT
>JAPMOQ010035444.1:47437-59779 GCA_026543055.1 Argiope trifasciata | reverse complement strand
CACACACACACACACACACACACACACACACATATATATATATATATATATATATATACAGGATATCCGCTTTAAACGAATCCTAATATTTATTTTCGAAATGGCTATCATTAGTCAAAATCATCAAAATATTAATTAGTTTGTCTGAATATATATCTAAATTTTAGGAGAAACGACGAATGGTAAAAATAACAAATTCTGTAACCTAGGATGATAAAATCTATGTTAGCTAAAAATTGATCTGGGAATACTATTTTAAGTTTCGTAATTTAAAGTCTCAAAAAAAATTACGTAAGCTTTAATTTTCTAATATAATAGTATTAATTCATACATTCTATTCAGAATGAAAATCAAATATAATATATAAAAAATTCGATTCAGTAGTCATTTTTGCTTGAAAACTGAAAATTAGTGTCTATTAGAATTTCAGTTCATGCTAGGAAAGTTCAGAATTAAAATAATTTATTTTTCAGACCTTTGATATATATTACACAGTATGGGTTCCATAATTAAATTAAATATGTAAATATAGAATGTTATTTATTACACATTAATAAATCATTTTAATATAAACTAATCTCTTTGTTTTATTTATTTTATTATATTTTAACTTTGGTAGAAGCAGACGATTTACAATTAAAACCCTATGAAGAAAACTTTGAACACCTACCAAAATACTTTCACATTTGAATGTATAATTTTAATCCTTTTGAAACATTATATTTCATTTCAGTTTAATCTAAATGCAAAATTGAATGCTTTTTTCATTGTCACGGACATTTAAAAAAAAATCTTCGAATAATAATATTTTAATGCTGAAAATTAGAAAAATCTTGGAATAGATAAAAAAAATTCATGAAAAAATGTGTGATAGGAAAACATCATAATTGATATTTTATTATCACATTTCATATTGATAATTATTTTTATTTGTCGTAATCTCTTGTAAAATATGAAGACAAATTGTGTACTTTAAATTTATCCATCTTATCATATAAAAGAATTTATATTAACATATATAAACATGAAATTAATAATTTTAAGACAAATATTTTGAAAGAGCTAACGATAAATAACTGTTTTTGTTGAAAAACATGATATTTTTTTCAAATTTTTTAATGTTGATATAAATTTGAAAAATCTTTTCAAATGATTTTAATTAAACTATATTTTTACATCCAAACTCTACAAAAAATACATTAATGGAAAGCAAGCTCGGAAAAAAATATATTTTTCACAAATAATAAACTTTTTATTTTTTAAAGATTTTAAGGAAATATTATTTTCTTCTAAGATAAAATAATCATACGAATACTATATATATATTTCGAAAATATTGTGAGATATTTTCATTATGAAATTATGAATCATTTTTATTATGAATCATTTTTTAATGTAGTATCATTTGCTACTCAGGAATTTTTCTCATAAAAATGATGTTGTATAATAGAGCTTTAATATTAATTTCTTTGCATTTTAAGTATTAATTTTTTCCCTTTTTCTCATGTCCTGGTACGAGTTTTCTTTCAGATGTAAGTAAGTAAAACCTGTACATAAATATTTAAAATGATAATATCTTATCTTATAAATATCATTTACAAAGCGATGTCATTAAATTTCAAAATCTGTTTTGTGACAATTGAATGAAAGATCTAATGCATTAGATAAAATTTTATTTTTTTATTTATCAGTTAGAATATAATAATCGTCTTATTTAAAAAAACCATAGTAAGATGTATTTGGATTTGTATAGTTTTTCTACTACGGAATATCTGTAGAGGTCGGTATAATAAATGAATTACATGATGACAATGTTTTTCTTTTTCGACTTTCTGTGTGTTGTTGTTACAAAATCTGAGTAAAAATAACTACATTAAAGAAAAAGTCATACTGATGGATTAAAATTTACTCTTTGATATGGAGTGGCAATCCCATTTTTAGAAATGGAACAGTTTGCTGTAAGAACATTGCCTCAACTTAGGGGAGTTTGGAGTTACAAGCATTATAAAGACACTTTGATATGGAGTGGCAATCCCATATTAGAAATGGAAGAGTTTGCTGTAAAACAGATGCTCCAACTTATGGGAATTTAGAGTTACATACACTATAAAGATATTTTGATATGGAGTGGCAATTACATTTTTGAAATGGGAAAGTTTGCTGCAAAAGCGATGCCCCAACTTAGGTAAATTTGGGGTTACATGCACTATAAGTATACTTTGATATGGAGAAGCAATTCCATTTTAGAAATGGAAGAGTTTGCTGCAAAAACAATGATCCAACTTAGGGGAGTTTGGAGTTACAAGCACTATAAAAATACTTTGATATGGAGTGGCAATCCCATTTTAGAAATGAAAGAGTTTGCTGCAAAAACGATACCCCAATGTAGGTAAATTTGGAGTTACACGCACTGCAAACTTGAATAATTAGAGCTACCTCTTTTTTTTCAGTAAACACTTCAAATCTTGCATACGTTGGATAATTGGAGCTATCTCGTTTTTGCAACCAAATATATAGTCTGTCTACCTCTATAAGAAATATTTCACTATAAAAAGGCTTTTAATTATAATGTTATTTTATCTAAATCTAACTGGTGCATTTATTCAAAATAAATATTTTTTATGGCTTGCTGTAGAGAATAAACAATGAATTAGCTTAATAATGCTTCAAAACCATTAATTAAAAGTCGAAATTTCTTCTAAACCACATGCTTAGTTAACGTCGTGAAATATTAAAACTTTAAAACAACGTATTTCTGAAAAACCTTTTTAATCGAAACATGAAAATTTCATATAAAAAACGCATAGCTGGTACCTTATGCACAAACATCAAATTCAAATAATGTTAGCGAACAAATTTATCGAAAATTAGTACGATTCATGAAACATCCAACATTAAAGGAAGTAGATTTAACACATTTAATTCTGTAAAGAAGTAAGAATGAAAAGTTTGCGCTGAGTAAATCTCTTTAACATAAACCTCGTAATCCCTAGTATTCATTTCCCTTCCTTTTTATTACTCCCATTCATCCTTTACAACTCGGTTGATCACTCAATTTCATGTAATCCCATTTAAGTGGTTCCTTTTAATGATTTGAGATGAGTTGTACGAAGCAAGAGAGTTTGTTTTAACTCTCTTTACCTTAATTAATTAAATTGGCGACTGCGATCCAGCAGAAACCCTGGCGCAAGGAATGATGGGAAGAGGAAATTTGGATGCGGCTTTTGCTTTCCGATTGAAGATGGGTATTTGATAACATATTACTTCTGCTGTAGATTATTAAAACTGAGTCATCAATCATCCATTCTAATTAATTTATTATTAAATAATAAATAAATGAATAAAAATTTAAATAAATGATAGTTGTTTTAAGATTGAAATAAATTATAAGACTAGAGGAAGTTAAAATGTGTAAATACATTCCTCATAAATGGTTAGAATTATGTTATAATATTCATATTTCGGAATGTTTGAATATAATAGTTTGGGCAATCATAAATGAAATAAAAACAGCCAATACCAAAAATACTGCGAAAATTACGGCATTTTTTTTTCAAAAAAGATATATACAGTAAAATCCTACATCGAATAATTAAAAAATATATATTTCTTATTACAAATTTTAAGATTTAAGGGTCTGACTGATGTCTAACTAATGAACAAAAAAAGTGCAATTTATTTCATACTTTAAAGCATTAAAACAAAAATATATATTTTTGTAGGTAAAACAATTGCTTATTTTGCACTTCAAGAATTGTTAAACAATGAAAAAATTATTTTGCCGAATTTGACGAAAAATATTATTTTAGTTTCTGATGCTTTACGTAGAAACATTTTACCAAGATTTAACCGGTTTTTAGAAAAACTATTTCAAATTTATATATAGCGAATGAAAGATATTGACATTTCTGCTTGACACATTCAATAAATTTTTGAGTGAAACCTTCAGCTTTTGCATATGTGACTCATTAATAAATTTTTGTAAATAATATTCTGTTTTACATATATGGCTTTTAAAATTTTATGTGAAACATTCTGCTCTACTTATGTAATTCTTGAGTTTTAAATTTAATTTTAGTTTTAATTTGAGGATTTAAATGGGTACCTCATTTTCGAAAGATTTTTATGTTTCAATTTTCAAAAGTTCCGAAAACTTATCTTTTTTCATAAATTAAAATTATTTTCAAATAAAGGATGTACAATTTAGTTGAATAATGTGAAAATCACTTTAAGCATTTGTTACAATTTATATGCCACTTGTAGATCTGCATAAATAATATTTATAATTTATGTAAACATTGATTTTCATTATCAAATTTGAGTCTGCATTCAACAATCAAGTAGTTTTTATCAATTTCCTAACAACTAAGAGCAATAAAATATTTTTCAAATTAAAAGAAATAAGCTTTAATATTAATAAAAAGAATTTAATAATTTTTTTAATATTATTATTTATTATTATTTTTCCCTTTTAAATTCTGTTGTAAGCATATCTTATAATTTTACATACTATTTAATTAAAAATAATAAAAATCTGTCTTTTTTCCTTAAAGTTATAATAGCAAAATATTCACTAAATACTTTTTAATAGTCTATCATTTCTGAAACAAAATCCTCAGAAAGTCTTATCAAAATTTTGAATTTCTGTTGAGCCAAAGTTTATACATTTTTTCCATGGCAAAGCGTATGAATATATCACTTATTTTTGAATTTCTTATTATTAAAAAAGAAATTTACTGAACAACCTTAATGAAATGGTTTTATAATAAGCAAGAATCAACTTTTAATGAAACCGATTTTCAGTATTTCTGCTTTATAATTTTATAAAGGAAAAAAAGAAAGCGAATCAAATGTGTTTTTAATTTCGAAAGAAATTAATATTTTATTTATCTTAATAATTGAATACAGTGCAGTAAAAAGTTTAAAATATTTAGCTGAAAACGAAAAAAGTATTTATTTCATAAAACCATCTAGCAGACGATATCTGGCTTATTGCAGATTAGAGAATCAAAAAATCGTATTTTTAACAAAAAGGAATTTATTCAGTAAATTAAATGTCAGCTCTCCTCAAATAATTGTCATTAAGAGTTCAAAAAAGTACCTCAGCTTTTCGTATTTTTTTTCTCCTTGAGCTTCTCTTCTAAGCATTTATAGAAAGACAAATACTCCGCTTCAGATTTGATCTCTAAATATATTTGCTCTTACTTTGTACTTCAATCTTCCAAATCCTCCCTGATAAGTTATTATTGATACTTTCTCAATAAAGAGATGTTAGTTCAATCCAAATAAAGAAGAAAGAAGGAAATATGATCTGTTTTAAGCGATCAGCTTTTTAGTACTTCTATTTTTTTAAATATATGTTAGAAGTTATTTATCTTTAATCTAATACTATAAAACGAGGAATGGTTACCAAGACGAAAATCGCCCCAGAATTAATAAACTCCGGTAAACTTGGGGGTCTGGGGTTTTTGGCAACGACGAATTGATTGGCGCCGGTTTTGAAGCGCTACGGTCGAGCAGTTCGGAGTTACAGATAGGATATTTTCAATCTTTATTAGTTCGCCATAATGGCTACTTAAATTTTCAAGCTGTAACGTGCTGCCATCTATAGCCAATGTGGCGAACTAATAAAGTTTTATGTTTATGCTGTTATAGGTTTAGAATATGTTTCTTATGTATGTATATATGTTTGGTTTTTCTAAATAAATTTGTCAAAAATATTGAACTTCAACACACTTCAATCTTTACCTTTACTTTACCTTTGTATAGAATAGTTCCCTTTCCAAACTCTAACTTTGTTTAGAATAGTTTACAATGGTGCACTTTAACCGGTTATCTTTTCACCAATGGTTTCACAAATTTTCTTATGGCATGTATTGTTTTGATAAATCACAATTGAAAATTCAAATCTTCGAGTTAGCTTCGATACCTGTTTTCTCCGAGCGGAGCTCGGTCACCCGCTTGTTTGACTAAAAATAGAAAACATTTTTACACCATGAAATCGTTGATATAGTCGAAATAATAATTTTTTGAAAACTAAGATGGTGCAAAATTAATTGTACTATATTATTTTCGGAAGTTACTTCAAAAAATACTAAAATTTTACTAAACGTGTATCTAAAATTTCAAATTTATAGGATTGGTTGCTCTAAAAATGTTCGCACTCTCTCTAATAAAGCTATTACCTCAGAGAAAGACAATGCATTTAGGTACACTAGATTCGAAATATTAGCTTCCGGCTTGGATTTGGGCTTGATACTGAATATGCTGTGTGTCCTTGGCGAGTTATTTGGCGGTTAATTCTTGGTTAATAGACGACAACACATTCAAAAATATTTTTTACATATTTAAGAGGATTTTATTATGCCTACAAACATCCCATAAATGCAAGCAGTTTATTGTCGAAGTTTTATCGGAATTGAATGAGCAGTGCGACAGCTCATAACAGAAATACAGACAAACAGTCCTTTTTTATTTATATAGATAATTGTCCAAATTGGAGAAAAAAGTATGAATGATTTATTCTTCCCTTGAATAACTTCAGGTTAGAGTTATTTCCACCACATATTATCCTTTGAATTGAATGCTTGGTACATTTCATGATTTACCAAAATATGAAATATTACAAATATTTTATTACTTATTAAATACTTTTGTATTCTAAAATTCAAACCCTTCTTATTCATAACTGAATGACTATTCAAATGTATAACAAATTAATATTAAAAGGAAAATTTTGAAAAAATACATATTTCAAATTTTAAAAAATCTATAAAAAAAAAGAATATACAGAACTTGAATAATTTCCTATGCAAATGTTCTGCAAACATCTTAAAGTAAAATTTCACCTATTTACTCGATGGTATGATATTATGTACTTTTTAATCACATAAATAACTATTATCTAGTACTTCAAAAAACTACTCATCAACCAATATGATGTACCAAATAATTAAAAAAAGTTTAACACTATTTCCAATAAAACACAAGAAAAAGCATATTTCACATTGAAACGAAATGTTTCCGAGACTGCATAGCTGAATTGTTATGACTCTGGACTCATAGTCAGGAGATATGTGTTAGAATCTCAGTAGACAAAATTTGTTTAAGTATTTTTCCTTGATTTACTTTTTTTTATTTCTTGATCCAGAAGATTCTGGACCTTTCTTTAATTTACCAAATAAAAGCTCTGAAGAATTCTTACTGTTCAGAGTTGAGTTAATAAAATGATTTAATTCTACTTCCTGTGTCTTCTTGAACTCTATCTACATGACATAACTTACTGACTATTTAAATGCATTAAAAATTTATATTTAAAGAGAAATTTCGGAAAAATACATGTTTCAATTTTTAAAAAAAACTATGAAAAAAAGCTAATTTTTTTTACATAGAATTTGAATAAAATCCTAATCAAATTTTTTGCAAATATATGGGAAAAAAAATGCACCTATTTATTTGATGAAATGATATTATGCACTTTTTATAATATAAATAAATATCATCTAAAACATCAAAAATTTGCTTAAAACCAAATATAATGTACTAAATAATTAAAATTTCTTTTAACACTATTTCCAATAAAACACAAAAAGAAACATATTGTCGCTACAGAAACACGTACTGTAAGAATAAGGTTTTGATTTATGGAACAAAGCTTTTTTTTGGTGGCATCTCTGCGTGGCACATCGCAATTGGATTTCACTTTCCCACATTTAGGGGCGGAATGCCGCATTAAATATTTACTTCCTAATTATATTTTGCGGAAAGTTTCTTCCGGTCTTGTACTGCTGGTTATGCTGTTGCCAAAAGCGGAGAAAAAATTCTCTTGCTTTCACACTGAAACCAATTATTTCCTGAAAATGAAAAGCAGTGAATTGTAACAAGAAATACATTTTATGGAGTTGAATCGATTTATTTTCCCTATTGCATGTCCACTAATTGTCAATGAAGGTTTTGATATCGATTGCAATTAGAATCTAAAAAATGTTCGAAACGAATTAACTGATAACTGAAATTCAATAAACAGAGAGAAATAAGTATACATAAAAGAAAAAATGAAATCAACGTTAATTTATCATCTGAGAACATAATTTTAAGTCATTATTTGTGTTAATACAATTATACAACTATATACAATACAATATTTCCATTGTAGTTTCAAATATTTCATAACAGAATATAGTAGTCATAAGTCATGAGGAATCATTTGGTTTGTAAATGTAAAGGTTCATATTAATTTAGTTACATAAAGTACATTACGCTCATAATATCAATTATTTATAAACTTATCTACCAATTTATCGATTAACGTTTTTTGAATTAAAATGAGTCACACATTTAATTTTTAAGCTCATGTAAAAAACAAAATTCAAAAGTATCTATAATGATGAACAGCAATTTTAAGAAGGAAATTTGCATTAATTAAAATATTAGTTATTTTTCTTTTTTTAATAATCAATAAAAGTGGCATTTTACAAACATATTTATTACTTTAGAACTAATTTATATTAACCACTGAATCAAATCATAGATAAGGAAGAAAATTAATGCCATAAAACGATAAATATTTTCCCCCTCTTTTACACTAGTTTATTTTGTTTGAAACATTTATTTGTGCCAGGATTATTACATGAAAGAAGCAAAATCGTCTGCAACAACATTTTAAAACTTAAAGATTTTTACTATATATTAAACGTTGGCTATATTGAACAAATCTTTGATACATAAAAGCTTTTATACGTGGATATTCTTCTGATTTTTAAATAAAAGACCCAAAATACGTTAAATATTTATATAAGCTTTGGTTTAAAAGTTTTAGAATAGTTTTAGTTTGATCACTGCTTATTTTTGGATAGAATAGGATTAAATATATTTTGGCATGTGGAAATTTTTCTAAATTTTAGTTAGAATTTTATCAAAGAATCATGCTCAATTTTAGCACTTCTCTTTGACAACATTCAAAAATATTTCTGCTGCTACTTTCTTCAGTTTGAAAGCGTATATTTTAATGGATACCAATTTAATCTCTATAATTTTTTATCTATTTTAAATGAATTTATAAAATTATTTTATAGAGGCTTATTAAAGAATCGAGCACCTTTCAGCACTTCTCTGTGACAACAACCAAAAATATTTCTGCACAAAAAAGAATTCCATTTTCTTCAGTTTTTTTAAGTGACACCAGTTTAATTGCTATAATTTTTTTATCGATTTTAAATGAATTTATAAAAATATTTGAAAATTATATAATTCACTGTTGAAAATAAATTCACATAATTTTCATTGCTAGTTTGTATATTTCACAATGAAATTCACTAACCATTAATCTCTAAGAACCAGTTAATCCCTAAATTTAGTTGTAAATAGCATTAATTACATTAATTTAAATAAAATATATTCTGTTTACTACATAAATTATTTTAAAACTTAATTATCAGTTAAATGATAAAATATTTTAATTTTGAATTCAAACATATGGTACAGTCACACAAAAAATCAGATTCTAAAATATTTGCGATAAAAAATCAATTTTATTTTAGAACTTAACTATCAGTTAATTGATAAAGTATTTTAATTTTGAATGCAAATATATGGTACAGTCACACAAAAAAATCAGATTCTAAAATATTTGCGATAAAAAATCAATTTTATTTTAGAACTTAACTATCAGTTAATTGATAAGTATTTTAATTTTGAATTCAAACATATGGTACAGTCACACAAAAAATCAGATTCTAAAATATTTGCGATAAAAAATCAATTTTAAGATGAAGAATAATATTACATTAATTGAATAGCCAATAATATTTCTTTTTAATCTATACTTATAATAAAGCTCAATGCGTGTTTGTGTGTGTGTGTGTGTGCGTGTGTGTGTGTTGGCGCTCTACAGGCCAAACCATTGGACCTACAGCTACCAAATTTGGTATATGTATACCTTGGAGGTCGGGAATGTGCACCTCGGAGCCCTTTTTTCGAATTTTTAATTAGAATTTGAATTAATTAAAATTTTAAAAAAATTAGCCTTCTAATGGTATCACTGTTTTAATGTATAACTTAAGCCTCTATTTTTAACGAATTTTTAAAGAAATATTTTAACTATGTTTTTTTGATCACGTGACCGGATAAAAGAAAAGAAAACAATGATGGAAGTTCAAATAATAATAAAAAAAACTATCATCGTAAATCAAGTCTAAAGAAATGATACTTTCAGCACGGGACTGGATAAAATAACATAAATATAAAAAGTGATACTTTCTAAAAAAATAAATGCAAGGCAAAGGATTCTATAATCGTTTGCAATATCTAAATGATTAATTCAATAAATCTTCTTTATTTACGGTAAACCTGATTGAATTTAGACAGTATATGCATTGAACTCCCGGCCTAATGGCATATTTCTATAATCGTTTGCAATATCTATATCATTAATTTAATAATTTTTTTTCGCTTTTTCGCTTTCTTTCAAAAAACATATTTAATATTTTGGCAACATCACCGAAAAATACATTTTTAATATTTTGGAAGCATAACCGATAATTAAAACTGACTGATTTATAAAATTAAAGAATATTATCAAGAAAACGGGTTCTTTTAGAACTTTCCGTCCATCATCTTAAAGAAAATATTAATTTCAGGCCAATAAATGCCCGGAATTACTTCAAGGCTAATAAATATGTGATTTAATAAATATGTGATAAAATTTTAGAACGCATTACTCATGGCGAACCAGCTGGTCGCCAAAGGCGACTAGTACATTAATAAAGACAATATTTTATAAATACTTTTCTTTCTCTTTAATTTAAATGTATTTTATATAAACCGATGAATCAAATCATAGAGAGAACGAAAAGTAATGCCATAAAACGATATTTGCACTTACTTCTCTATACACGTGTAATTTGTCTGAAACTTTCACTTATGCCAAGTTAATACCTGAAAGGAGACATAAAAAACATCTACAAAAGCTTTTGAAAAGAAACTTTATGCTGTTTACATTATATATTCTATTAGCTGTAATGAATAAACCATAAAACAGATTTTACTTTTTCAGACATAAAGACTCTGGATGTTTAAATGAAAGAATCAAAATGTATTAAATATTTATGTAGGTTTTATTTAAAACTGTTTTGATTCGTTTTAGATTTATTACTGTTTAATTTTGGCAAGAATGCGCTATGATGAGAAAATAATTCATTATAAAATTTTCCATTTTTAGAAAAGAAAATATTTTGAAATCCAAGGAAAAATGAAATTCTGATTAAATATTTAAGCCTATTTATTTTTTGAATGAAATGCGTGTACATTTGAAAATATTTAATATTAATTTTTTTTGAGTTTATACAAATATTAATGCAATGCAAAGTATTTGGCAAGAAGAATTACTCATATTAGAATTAAAAATTGAGAATTAAATATTTAAAATAACAAACTTAATGAATAGAATAGCTGATTTATTTGCTTTGATATTAAAACCAAATCTATTTTTATGGTCTTAGATTATCATTGGATTCCTTGTCTTCATAGTGGATGATGCATTTCGAATAATTCACAATGAAATGATATATTAGATAATTAATTGCCCTATTAGATAATTAAGATAAGAAAATCGATTATAATTATTATTTTATTACTTCTATTAAAATTCAATAGCATCTTAAATGCTAAAACTTTCGTAAGAGAAGAGTAAAAAAATGCCACAAGAGAGTACAAATAAATATATTCAATTAATTAATAGAAAAATTGCTGATTTAAATTTTGACAAGATTAAAATAATTTTTGCACTATTTCATTCACAAAGGAACAAAGACAGAATACATAGTTATCCTAATACATAAACTGCTAACAGCCGTAAAGAATTTTCACCCATAATGCAATCGGATTGTCACCGTTTTTCCATAAAGTAATCGCATTACAGCAAACGCTGAAATAAAATGTTGTAGATGGGAAGCAAAATTAAATATTTTGGGACCTTTCGCGCGCCCGTGATAATTTAATTATGTTAAAATCAAGGAAGGGGAGGGGGTATAATTCTGGTGGGAAATATTTTCATTCCACTTCAGTATCCTCTCTCGCTGGGAAAGTTGGCGATAAAATAAAACCACCTGGTGTTTTAAAATAAGATTTTCTGTCACCATCTGGCACAGAGACAGCGGGACACCCCCGACCGACCAACATTAGAGTCTTAGGCTCAGAAAAACCGGAGGGCACAGGAGTGAAAAACTGAAAGGGGAATTTCTGGATGGAGAGAATTATATTTTACGAATGGCATTCTGTGTGAAATTGGGCTCTGACTGTGACTGGACTAGGAAATAATGGCCAATGAAGAATGATATATAGGGG
>JAPMOQ010035444.1:20804-32437 GCA_026543055.1 Argiope trifasciata | reverse complement strand
TTAATTCTGGGGCGATTTTCGACTTGGCAACCATTCCTCGTATTATAATATTAGATATGGTAGAAGGTGTATAGCAATTGAAAATATAAACTTTTTGGATGATTATTCTTTCCCATCAGTTCTGGGAGAGTAAAAATTGGTGATTTAAAGAAATGGTGGCGATGGGAGTCAAAAACTGGGCATTCGATCAAAATGTGACTCACTGTCGATTCGGTGTGGCAGGTAGAACACATAGGTACCCTTTCTCCTAAAAGAAGGTACTTGTGTGTAATCCGAGAATGTCTCATACATAGGCCAGATAATTTAACATCAGCTTCACGCATTGGTAAAACTAGCCATGTGTCAATAACAGGTTTAATAAAATGCAGTTTATTCTGTATCTGCATATCCCATGTCTCTTGCCATAGAAAAAAAAATCCCATTAAACAATAGCTTTCTTTAAATCACTTGTTACAGTTAGAAGAAATCGTTTAACGTACACTCGGACGACCGGCCACATATATTTCTTCTAAAGGAATTTCATTCAAAATTTGATACGAAGCCCATAAAAAAAATTTCATCTATGCAGCTCAAAGTTAATTTTTAATGCATGTGGTATAAAAAAACTAACCATTTGTCGTAATTTTTGCTATCAAAAGGTTAGATAAGTATTGTATTTTGATTTATATGATTGGCCGGAAGGCGTAGGATTTGTTTTTTTCTTCTAAATATTATGGTGGAAATATACTGTACTATATGTTGTACTACAGAAAATTTGTTTGTATTGTACGAAATAAAATTCCACTAAAGGTTTTCCAGTAAACTTCAACTTTTCTATTTCCCAATATTATTTGTTTTTATTACCTTTTATGTTATACAGTTGTATTGTGGTGACTTTAGATCCATCCTTTGTACTCTAATAGTGTTTGTTGTATAATTAGTAAATAATTTGTAAGAATCATATGTAAACGTATCATATCATATGTAAGAATCATATGTATATAAACGATGTAAAGGAAAAAATAATCCACATGTAGGAATAAAAGAGTAAATTTTTGACGTTTAAAAAAACCAAATTTTAGCTTTTTTTTACTTACAAATTCTATAAAAAATTACCTTTGTTATTTTTCTTTTACAGAATGTATATGTGCGTGGAATATTACAATCATAATAAAATTCAAATATCAGAAAACTTTTGATATTTGAAAAGCTAAAACTGAGAAAATGTAAGCATATTTTAAACCTATTTTAATACGAACGCATTTTTTTTTTTGTATTTTGTCCCTCTCATAAGATGTTTTAAAATAATTTTATTTAGAACAAATGAAATCTGACATATGAACTTCACACCAAATTTCTATTTTTCAAACTTAAAATTTTAAATAAAATTAATTCAGAGGGCGTTTGTTAATTTTACTTATAATGTGAATAAAGTTATATATATATATAAAATAATATGAATAAAGTTAATATAACGAAGAAACGAAAAGCGCAAGGTATATAAAATTTAGTACTCTTATTTACCATCCAAAATATCAATTAGCATTAATTCTTTAAATCAGATCCAAGAAGGGGTTAACCATCTATCCTGTGTTTTTCTTGCTTGCATATAAAATCAGTACGGAAGTGTAATAATATAAAAAAAATGAATTTTGGTAAATGAAATTTAGTACATAATTATAGTGTTTAAAACGGATAATCGATTGAAATTTTGAATCAAATCCATAACTCGTATATCAATCAATACATTCATACGACTGTAAACCATAAAAATCAAAAGCACAAAGACTTTGATAAATAAATATTAGCCTACGACATTCAGACTATGATTATAACTCTGCGTCACATTTTTTTTTTTCGGTTAGTCTGAAAAATATAGTCCACCATACGTGTTCAATTTTCTCTCACTTGTGTTTTACCCGCCAATTTGGCGATGAATCGCTAAAAATCATCCGTTAATTAGTTTCTATTTTTTATTATTCACCAAAGTCATGCGGCTAATTATACACAAATACCAGTTCCCTTCATTATACTAAAAGCATAATTCTGATGTAAAGATTTTGAATGCGAAAACTTAATAATGCATAGAGTTAAATATTAACTATTTTTCTTAAAATTATTCTCATTGACATGGTAAATATAAGTAAAATATACAAAGAAAATGCCTCAGATTTGAAAGAACTTTAAATTATAATATACTGTCAATCATTAACTAGATATTTACAGAACCGAAGTAATGAATAGAAACTGTAATGTTAATTTTAAAATTTTGAAAGGAAGAAAGTTGCGGTAAATATTTATATTCATTTTAATTTAAAATTGAAGTACGTGCTCTTTGATAAATATTTAGTATCCTTTATTTACATTTTCATGCGGAAAACAGATTTAATTTAAAATAATTTTCAAAGAAATATGCTTTTCATAAAATACTTGGTGTTAGCATATTTGCATAATAATGAAACAAAATAAATGTAGCTTAAAATATTTTAGTCTGGAGAAATTTGATATTTATGATATTTATTTTCAAGTTTGCTTTTAATTATTGCATTTTCGTGCATGACTCAGATAGAAAAAAGCCAAAACAGAACAAAAAAACCCAGTAAAACTATTTTAAAAGGTTTTATATTTTATCTTGCCATAAAAAATTGAAATTAAAAAAATTCGTCTTATTACATTTATTTAAACACTTGTTTATCTTTAATTCCTTCAACATATTTTTATGAAGTAAGCAATTTTAAGTATCAAAATTTTCATCTAAACTTATATTTATAAAGAGATAAATAAGTTTAAAGTATGACATTTTTCTTCATTCTCATTTAATTAAAAATATTCTTAGTAGAAAGAATAATATTTATAAAGTTACTGAAAACTATAATGTTTTTGAACTGCAGTTTACTTGTTACTTACTAAACATTTTCTAACTATAAGCATTATGCATGTTTTTTCACTAAAGTACTATTTCCTTTTTGACTATTTATGAATATAAAAATAATTTTTTCATCACTTTTATTAATTAAAATTACAAATTAATGTTTTAAAACTTTTAATTATCTGTTCATTTATTTTTCGAAATAATAAGGTATTTTATATTCACACTGAGACTTAAAACGTTGCTTGAAATTTTTGCGTCTGGCGCTTTAAACCAGTAAAATAAACTAGATAAAAAAATTGGTTTTTATGAAATTATTTGTATGTGCCTACAGTAGTCTGCCTCAAATTAAATTATTGAAAATATATTTAAATTATTTAATGTATTTAAACCCAAATCAAAACTAGTTCTAAAATCATTTAAGTTGATTTTTTTTACATGAAAATAATTTGCTAAATGTTGAATTTTTTATTTCAAAATTTAATCGTGTGTAGCTATTTAAATTTCTAAACTGTAACGTGAAATCTTAACATGATTTTCATGTTACTCTCTAGTTCATATAAAACTACATTATTTGATGATGTGGTGACCGTATTTCCACGGAAAGGGTGTGCATTAGCTTCTGTGGGTAAAGACCCCTGGGCATCCAGAGGGCAGAAGTCTGACGTTCAGCTCATATGAAGATGACACACACATTCACTCGCACAACCCCTTTTTACAGGGGAGCTCATTCAGATAGAACACACAGAAGAACAACCATGCCTGAATCGGGACTGGAACCCGGGTCACCCAGATCATGGGGTAGACACACTAGGTCTCGGCCAGGACACCGACAGCTATATTAGTTAAAAATAATGAATCAAATATTTTTTAAGTCATATAATATGATTAATAATTACTAATGTAAAGTTCACTAGATATTGAAAAAACATTGATTTAATTGTTTCCTGTATATGCGAACAACAACAACAATAATAATAAATGTTCGTTGTGACTTATAATTCTAAGGATGTAGTTATCCATTTACCTATACACATCACAAGATTGTTTCTAAAGCGATTTATTTTCCAATTGATAGTTTATATTTTTTTTAAAAATTACTCAGAACAGTTGAAAATTTCAAGAAAGAAGCCATGAAATTACAGAGAATAAAAAAAATGTGATAGCTTGTGCCTTTTACAATCTGATTTTCGACTCATCACCATCATATATAGAGTTACAAATTTATAACAATTCTTCCCTGGATAGCTATTCCTTTGTAAGGCTTCTACACATGATCTAAGGTATCCGACTACGTTCAAAAGAAAATTTTTGAAAAATCTGTTTTTATAAAACTGTTTGAATCTATTGTTTTTAGATGCATTGTCAAGTGTAATACAAAATACCACAAATACAAAAAAAAAATTATTTCAAAATAAAATATACACTGATGGAAAAAAAAAATCCCAACACTAGGAAGTAGCTGTGCTAGATAAACGAAATTTGGTAGGCGTGTTTATACATCTGAAAGATGACGTCGATTAAAATTTCGAACTACGCTCGTAAGTGTGGCGCTAGTAGCGACACTATGAACATGCAAATGAGGTTTGCTTTAAATAAGCGCTGTAAGGTTCGTGATCGTTATTTACCGTTGAGATTTGACGTAGTGGGTTAATATTAGTCAAGGATGCCTCTGAGAAGACGAAGAAGCCATTATCAACAGGTCACTGAGTTGGAACGAGGTCGTTTTGGAGGGCTACGAGAAGATGGGTTTTCTTTCCGCGATATTGCTGAAGGACTTGGCAGGAATGTATCCACTGTGCATGAGTATTGGCGGCAGTGGTCAAGGGAAGGTACTGCCTCATGAAGACCAGGTTCCGGGCGGCAACGTGGTACTACTGAGAGGGAAGACCGTCGTATTCGGCGAATGGCTGTGGCTAATCGTACTGCGTCTGCAACTGAAATTCCAGCTGCTGTTGGCACCACAGTCACACAACGAACTGTTACAAATCGGTTACTTCAAGGACAGCTCTGAGCCAGACGCCCTGTACAGTGCAATCCACTGACTCCAAACCACTGCCGTTAGCGACGTGAGTGGTCTCAAGTAGAGCTCATTGGAGGACAGAGTGGAGATCTGTTGTGTTTTCTGATGAAAGCCGTTTCTGCCTTGGTCGCAGTGATAGCCGTTTGTTGATTAGAAGGAGGCCAGGTGAACGCCTGCTAGTGACCTGTCTGCGGCCTAGACTTACAAAGCCTACTCCTGTAGTTATGGTTTGGGGAGCAATTTCGTATGACAGCAGGAGCACTCTCGTGGTTATCCCACGCCCCCTGATTGTAAATTTGTACGTCAGTCTAGTGATACAACCTGTTGTGCTGCCATTCATGAACAGCATTCAAGGGGGTGTTTTCCAACAGGATAACTCTCGCTGTATCCCGACAAGTAACAGACCAACATGTTGTAACCCAACATGCTCTACAGAGTGTCGACATGTGTCCTTGGCCTGCTAGATCACCAGATCTTTCTCCAATCGAGTACGTATGGGACATCATTGGATGACAACTCCAGCGTCATCCACAACCAGCATGAACCGCCCCTGCATTCACCGCCCAAGTGCAACAGGCATGGATCTCCATCCCACAAACTGATATCCGACACCTGTACGACACAATGCATGCACGTTTGCATGCTTGCATTCAAAATTCTGGCGGTGACACCGGTTACTAATGTACCAACATTTCACATTTGAAATGGCTCTTCTGGCCAATGGCTCTACCAGTGATCTTGAAATTTTAATCAATTAAATATGTTACTTAGACAAATGTATTCCTAAAATTTCATTACTGTACAATAATTTTTTCTTGGTGTTGGGATTTTTTTTCATCAGTGTATTTTAACAATCGGAAAATTTATAGCAAATAATGAAATTGAACCAAAACTGCTAACCCTCTACGCAAAAATGTTTTGCAGCAATACTATTTTGCTTTGTACACGCTGCAGATTATAATGATGAATGAAATGTACCAACATTTAAGAAACATTTTGAGATGCAAAGAAGTTATGGGTACAAATATAGTTATAGTTATAGAAGTTATGTGTACTCATATATATATATATATATATTTCCATAAATTTACAACTACGTTTTTTCTAAAAACACTTATAAATGAAAAAGTGTTTCACCAACAATCAAACTTTTGGTTCATTTCATTGCTTATATTCTTTAAAACACACTTTGGAATTTTAATGCAAAAGCATCAATTAGTTTTTGAGATATCATGTTAATGGTGGAGAATTTTTATGAAAATGAAAGTTTTAAGAAAATTGAAGTGAAAGACAAACATTAGCTGGAAAAAATATGTGACCCTGGATGATAGGTCAAGACTTCCTTTTCCTAGAAAGGATAAACTGTTTTGGGAAGAATAAAGTCTGAACTACAAGAAATGACAATAAAAAAGAAATTCGCCAATGTGGTAGATTATCAATGTTTTTTAAGTAGTCGGATACCTTAATGGATGCTGAATAAACGAAGCATCCAACAAAATTCTACGGAATGAATGTTGAACCCCTTAAAATGAATGGAGTATCCCTTAAATTCCATGCCGATGGATAGCTATGTTACTATTCATAGTGGGTAAATATTTTGCTGTAATAATAATAGTTAAAAAAAACTATTGTTCTCTAAAATACAAGAATTGTGAAGTCATCACTATTTCAAGAAGTATTGATTCTTTATTGAGGCTTCCATAACTTTACATACGACAATGTAAATAGAATACCACTCACTAGAGGGCGTAATTGAATTAATCCTCTCTTTGAAATAGATAGATAGCAGATTCTCTGAGTGGTTTGTGATGTTATAATTCATTAATTACAATTTGTCGTTTCTGTGATAAAGTGCTGCAAGTAGTGTATTCTGTGAACATTTCAGCTACGTTTAGCAGCATCTGTTCAGTAATTTATTTCTTCTTTATAAATACGATAATCGTTTTTATCAAGATTCGTACACATTTAACCTTTTTCCTTAAGACGAAGTAACGGTGCAATATTATTTTATTTTGAAGTCATACAATAGCTTAGCCACTAATATTTATATATTAGTGATTAATAATATTTAATCAATAATATTAATAATAATTTATAAAAGTTATATATTACTGGTTAAGATATAATATTTATATTTATTTATGGTGTGCCATTGGAATATGTTTTGCTTTTAAAATATCTGGAAGATTTTTGTAATAGCTCGTTAGTGTTGATGTATAACATTATAAATGTTTCGAGTTTAATTAAGTGATTAACTTTAATTACGTGATTGCGATTATTTATTTTCAAAATATTGAAAACTAAGGAATGTGTTTTTGGAGGATTCAAAAAAAGAATATGAAAAGTTTGCTTTGGTTAAAATCTAAATAATAGCACATTGACAAATATTTCTATCATGCGAGAACATGGTATTGTTTTACTTATTGGATTGTGAAGCTCGAAATCGCCTAGGCAATGAATATTAGAATCTCGTAGGTAATGAATAAAGCATAAATGCTAAAGTCAATTGGCAATTTTTTATTTTCCATTAAAAGAGTTTTGGAGCTCCGTCAATCTCAAAAGAAAAAACAAACAAACAAACAAACAAAAAAAAAAACAGAGTACTTTTGAAAAGTTGTTGCACATGCATTAATACAAGCACGTGATCAAAAAAAAATGTTCTGACATGAATACTTGAAATTTGCAATAGCAGATTTGAATTTTTTAGTATTATTTATTCAATATTAAAATTTTCATAATGTTGCCATCATTGTTGATTTATTTTTTTGAAATTCTTTTTGTGATAACGAAATATGAAAGAATTCGAATGTAGTTAAAACATTTAAAAAGGAAGATCATAATAATGACTTATTTTCTTGATAAAGTTATAAATTAATTAAATTAATTAAGATTGAACTTATTAAATTCATTAATTTTCTAATACTTTCATGCTTTTTAAGGTGGATATTATTCTACGTTTAAATTCTTTATGTGTTTATATTGGTTTTAAGTTTTTATATTTTGAATCTTTAAATTTCCTGTGCAATTTGAAATGCTTTTAAATTTCAAAGTTACTTTCTTAAATTTCTTTAATATTTTTAAATTAATTGCCATCACATACTAAATTCCAATTACGTTTTTAATATATATGATTCATATTCTATCTTGTATGCTTCATATTAATTTTATCATAAAGGGAATATATATTTCCTTTAAATGAATAAATAAAATTTCATTTGAAATTTGAAAAATGTCTTTGTTTTCTAGCAAAAATGCATGCTGAATCAAACCTAAATACCGAAAAGTAAATTTTAAACTTTTCCTTCTTTATTAAGATTTCCGAACAAGAGAAATATATTTTGAATTGAAATCCCCCAAAACTGCTTAACTTAGCAATAATAAGACATTCATTAGTATAATAAGACAACGACTCCATTCTTTAAAATAATTCTAAACCTCAAACTAAAGGCTGCTCGTTAAAATAATCAATTTGCGAGGAAAAAACTTCGAATCTTTCAAGCTAAATTCGTTTCATTTCTAATGATTATTTTAAAGCAAAAATCCATGACGTAGTTTGCCCTGAGGAATCTCTTTTTCAAATAAAGAAAGATTGAAAAGAGTGAGAATTTCAAGCAATCTGGCATTTTTGCACTTTGGAGAAATAATCACGATTTGGTTAAAATTCCTGAGGGTGTATGTTTACATCTTTAAGTTTTGTGGGATTCCAATTCATGAAATAATTTAAAACAAAGCGGATTTCATAATTTTTCAATTTATTTTGGAATTTATAATTCTTTCTTTTAATTTCTTCGAAGATCCAAATTATGTGATTAAGGTATCCGACCACGTTCGAAGGACACATTTTGAAAAATTGGATTTTTAGAAACTATTTATGGTTTTTAGATGAATTGTTAATTATAAATACTATAAATACAAAGGAAATACTTGAAAATATTATATATATTTCCAGAAATGGGAAAATTAGTATTAAATTTTAATGAAATTTAACCAAAACGACTAACATTCTTCACAAAATGGTAAAGCAGCAATCTTATTTTTCCTTGTACAATTCAGTTATATTAACGTCCCGTTTGAAGCAACACGAGGGCTATTTTGGGACGGACCTCGTCATTTTGAACCACGGTCAGATGACGAGGGCGACACCTGAAGTGGCACCCCCCCTTTCCACACCACACCACATCAATGGGAGGACGTTTGGCCTGACAAATTTAACGTGCAAGAGACCCCCTCACATGACGGATATTCGGTGAAATCGAGTCTCGAACCTGAAACCCTCCGGTCCCGAAGCCAAGATCTTACCACCGGGCCACCGCGGCCCTTTTTTCCTTGTACAAAAGTTATAGAATACAAAATATATTATCACTGAAAAAAGTAAAGGCATTGGAACATACATTTTCTTCTCCAATTACTTGTTACAATAAATAATATTCTTAAAAACAGTAGATTACTTCATATTTTTTAAATCATATTTATTTTTTCAGTATACAAAGGTATATTAAAAAAATATAATATAAAATACAACAATTATATGAAAAAAATGACAGTAGATAAAGTGTACCCTTTCTTTATCGACTTGTGTGACTTTCATAGCACGAGTCTAGGTATATTAATACATTTAATCTTGGTACATTAATATATTTGATACATTTAGCCTTGGTACATTAATATATTTGATACATTTAGTATTGGTACATCAATATATTTGATACATTTTTCATAATATTGTGGGAGGAGAAGTTGGCTCAGGATAGAACCAGAGACCTTTGGATTAGAAGGCCGATAACATAACCACAGGACAAAAGCAGGCCTATCTCCCGTAGATGTTATATATCTTATTAAGATATCACCACAATATATTATCAAAAGAAAAAAAATTAATTATTTTTGAGCATACATATTAGAATCTGTCGAATGCGAACTTTCATCTAAAAACTATTCTGCACAATTATCATTATCACTAAAATCACTTTTTACTTCATTTAAATGTCTATTGAGTACAGATTCTTAATAGAATTGTGAATTGGACTATATTTTGATGCTGAAATTTAGAGGCATCTGCTAAGGCTTGTTTAACAATGGGAAGCAAACAGCGAAGTGCAGTCTTAGAGATCACTCCTGAAGAAACAACTGAATTATTTTAAAAAGCAAGAGTTGAAATCAATTAAAAAAGTGCGCATGTGCTGAAGGTCGGAAAACATGTAGATATAGGTCAATCCCTTCAATTGAGCTAAAAATAGAATATGGATGATCGATAGCCAATTACTAGAGTCTCACAGATCGCACCTCCCATGATAAGGGTTAAACATTCAAATTTTCTGGAACATGTGTTGTTCCTCGATTGTTCTCAAGCGTTCTATATACACTGAAGTGACAAAAGTCATGGGATGACTGTTAATATCGTGTCGGTCCTCCTTTTGCCCGGCGAAGTGCAACAACTCGACGTGTCATGGAGTCCACAAGTCAGTTGGAAGTCCTCTGCAGGAATATTGAGCCATGCTGTCTGTATAGACGTCCATAATTGTGAAAGTGTGGAGGGTGCAGGAGTTTGGGCACGAACGGACCTTTCGATGATGTCCCATAAATGCTCGATGGGATTCATATCGGGTGATCTAGGTGGTCAGATCATGCACTGGAATTGTCCGGAATGTTCTTCAAATCAATCGCGAACAGTTCTGGCCCGGTGACAGGGCGCATTGTCATCCATAAAAATCCCATCGTTGTGTGGGTACGTGAAGTCCATGAATGGCTGCAAGTGATCTGCAAGCAGCTGAACATAACCATTTCCAGTCAATGATGTAATTTTATTTTGGGCTGTTACATTAAGGCATTTGACTACGTTGGAAAAAAATTGTTATATAAGATTTGAAAAAAGATATATTCATGATTTTTTGATGTATTGTCTATTATAAACTCTATGAATATACAAAAATATTTGAAAATACAATATATTTTGAGAAATGTCAAAATTTGCAGTAAACGTTGATGAAATTTAAAGAAAACGGTTAACACTCTACACAAAATTGCAATGCAGCAATAATATTTTTCTTTGTACACAAGTTATAGAATATAATGCTGAATGAAATGAACCAAAATCTAAGAAACGTTTTGGGATGCAAAGAACTGATAGGTAGAAATATACGTATGCATGCATTTTTGCCATAAATTCACAACGAGTTTTAAAACACCTAAAAATGAGAACAAGTATTTCACCAACAATAAAACTTTTGGTCTGTTTCATTTCCCATGCCATTTAAAACATACTCTGAAATTTTTATGAAAATACTTTTATTAGTGTTGAAGATATCATGCTACTGGTGGAAAATTGTTAAAGAAAATTAAAATTGAAGTAAAAGACAAATTAGCTGAAAAAATCTGTGATCCTGGGTGATAGGTCAGGCTTTCCTTTAATAGGAAAGATAAACTGTTTTGGAGAGGAAAGTCTGAACTGCAAGAAATAGCAATTATTTTTTTTTTTTAAAGTGTCAATGTGGTCTAAAACTAGTGTTTTTTACGCAGTCGGATACCTTAAATCGTGATCTGACCCATTACATCAGTGTTACCCACACACACACACACACAAAAAAAAGAAACATTCTGTCAAAATTCTTTTGATCTATAAAAATACGAAATATTGTTTCGCTATTAGACATTTATCATCATAACTGTCCAGTCTACTATCTAACTGAGCCTGGGCATTTCCTCCTTCAGAGTCACATGGGAATATTTTGTTTCTCATAAATCACTTTTAGCCAGAAAAAAAAA
>JAPMOQ010035437.1:383701-406340 GCA_026543055.1 Argiope trifasciata | reverse complement strand
AAGTACAGAGTGTTATACAAGGTATACAGTGTCTAATTTTTACAGATTCAAATAGAACATGTTAATACGAGTGTTTTGATATACAAGAAGTTGAGTCTCCTAATATAGTTATAGTATAATTACATAAAAAATGTTAATTATGAATTCGATATTTTGTATTCCAAAATATGACGCATACGGCAATTACCCAGCATGCAGCATGGAAGCTTCCCTGATTGTGGTAATTATGCAAATTAGTGGCAACCAATGAGAGGATATGCGTTTAGTTTAGTTACATTAACGTCTCGTTTTGAAGCAACACTAGGGATATTTTCGGACGGACCTCATAATTTTGAACGGTGGCTAGATGACGAGAACGACACGTGAGTTGGAACCCCCTTTCCAAACTTACACATCACACCAGTGGGAGGACGTTTGATCCCGAAGGATTTAACGTGCACCAGACCCGCTTACACGGTGGTTCCTCGGTGGAATCGGGTCTCAAACTTGCAACCCAAAGGTTCCGAAGCCGTGATCTTACCATCAGGCCACCTGAGAGGACAAGCGTGTCTATAAATGAATATGCAAATTCCTGCAGCAGCATATAAGGCTAGAAGCAGATCTGAAAAATGTGTCGCGTGTTTTTCCCTAAACAAATCATGTGTAAAAATTTGCGTGTTGTGCGTATTTATTGTAGTTCAGAAATGAGCAAATACTCGATTGCACATATTTTCATGTAACTGACTTATCATGAATTGCAATCATATCACATTGTGGTTTGAAAATTCGTTAATCATCACAATATAAACGACACAACGATAAAAAGAATGTACGAAATATTTAATCAAACCAGCATTGTATTAGACAAAATACTAGTGAAAATGTGATGGGAAAAAACTGATGCCTGTTAGAATATAACTAATGTTCGAAAAGTGAATATTTTTGAATGAGAGTGACATTCCATTCTTGCATGGCATAGACAAGAAAAGAAATTATTTGTTTAGGCAAGATAGTGCCAAATATCACTGCATTCTCCAAATTTCTATCTTTCAGCTGAACATTTTCACGATGGACTGACCGAGTTGGGTTTCATTACGAAGTAAATAATAGCAGAGAATGGCCTCCTTCCTACCCGGATTTTAACCCAAGCGATTTTTCTTTATAGAGAAATTTGACAGACACAGTGTATCTCTTACAGCCCTCAACACTGGATAACTTAAGAGCAGTAATTGTAACCACAGTTAAAGAAATTATAACACATGTTTAGTGGATAACATTTTACTTTTTCAAACAGACGACATATCCAAAATCTATTTCATAGAAAGTTTTCAATAATCTTTTGATTCTACTAGGTTTTGTTCTCATTTTTTGAAGTTTTCAAAACACAAGCTTCACACCTTAATTAAACTACCTCAATTTCGAAAAATCGAAATCGTATTTCGTATAATTCCTTAATTTCGATATAATTGAAACCCTAAATGTTATACATCAAAATACTCGTCTTGACGCGTTTATCCAAATATGTAAAAATAAGTTTCTGCATACAAACTAGTCTTGATTTTGTAACAAAATAGTGTGCAAAATTTTGTATGAAATTCATTATTTAGTCACTGTTTATGAAAATTTTATTATTTACACAGGATGAGAGTTATTATTGGTTTATCGAAACTATTCTCATATAAATTAATTTAAAATAATTGTTTTTTTATAAATAAATTATAACTATTATTCGAGATTATTCTTTTATAAATGAAAAACTTTGATGTTTCAAACACTTCTGCTAACAATATCAGTGCTATTCTTATATGCTTTTGGAAAGTATTTTAAAAATTTGGAAGGGACTTAAGAAATAAACCTAAAGTATACCTTTAACTAGTTATATTATAATTATTCCTGTAATTATATAGATTACTACTCACCTTTGGTGACCAGCCTATTCGCTGCAGATATTAGTTATACTTAATATTTGTTAAATGCCATGATTCCATTAAATTATCATGCATTAAAACATCTTTTTTAATGGCTTTGCAATGTCTTTGCTCATTGTACATACGAAATCTTTTAATAGAAAACAACGATAATAGTGCACTTAAATACAGTTAATTTATCTTCTAAATGTAGAATTATTGTAACTTCATTTTCTTGTATATGAGGTATAGAGAAAATATTTTAAACATAAAAAAACAAATCCCCTGATTTTAGACCTCTCTGAGTGCGAAAAGACACTTATATGAAATGCTTAGCAGTTTCTGTAGCTGTGACAGGGACAGTTCAAATATACTTTGAATTATGAGCATGAAACTTGGTATATTGTCTTTGTATATTATCTTTATATATTGTCTATATTGTCTTTATATATTGTCTGTTACTATTACTGGTATGACTTTACAGTTTGAACAATTACAACTACTGCTACTATTAATAGTATGACTAATACTGTTAGTAGATTTCAATCATATTTTCAACATGATAGTCTTTCTGTCTGACTGGTGATTCAAAGTGAGCAGTGGACTGTATTTTTTGCTTAACTTCTTTATTTACAAATAAATACACGCTCCTTTTGCGTTGAGTAATTCATGTAATACATGGCGGATTGCGGTGGGTTTTGTTACGCCTTATAAACTGAAGCTTGTAAACAATTTCTGCGGGGTGGCTATTGGGCTGATACGGATTAACGTTCTAATAAGCCCCTGAAAGACTCGAACGAAAGGGCGGTAAAGTGGTTGCCGTAATTTTAAGTTTGGCGTTAAGCTGCATTTGCGTGAACAATAACTATAAAATGGAGAGACAGCTATTTAGATAAAATTTGATGCACATATTTAACACTAGTCGCGTAGAGATCCGTTAATTTTTTAGCTAAATCCAACGAGCAGTTGGTGATCTTTATTTTAAGAAAGAATTATAACAGAAAACTAGAAATGCAATGACTCTAATGTATCAAATTCGGTAAGTAATTTTGTGTCTAAAAGAGTATCCATGTGTTAAATTTTTATTTATGTCGGTTGCGAAAATTCACCAAAAACAGAAATTGTTTTTC
Source organism: Argiope trifasciata (assembly GCA_026543055.1). Lineage (NCBI taxonomy): Eukaryota > Metazoa > Arthropoda > Arachnida > Araneae > Araneidae > Argiope > Argiope trifasciata. The sequence goes on along the minus strand of JAPMOQ010035437.1, from coordinate 403,324 downwards.
TCGATTCGTATTATACTAAAGGTAATATTTTTTTCAAACAATAAACGATCTATTTAACAACTGACTTCTTTCATGTAACAGAATTTCCTTTTCAATGCTACGGTATTCTAACAGCTATACATACTCAGGCACAATTTAGAGAAATTTTGCAATGCATTTGAATATTTATTTTGGGAAAGATTCAAATTTCTACTTGAATGCTTATAATAATAATTGAATAATAGTAACATATAATAAGTAGATTTTAACTTCGACGATGCTTTTAAAATATCATAATATAAAAATATTATAAGCGAAGTCAAGAAATCACCTAAATGATATTATCTAAATCTTCAAATATTTCAAGATGTAACCATGGCATAATAATAATTTCAATTTGTCCGGCTGATTTTTTTAATAAAAATATCTATTCACGGCGTTAAAAAAGTGCCATTAGAATTTTTTTAAAAAAATTATACAATTTGAATTGTTTAGACTATATTTGAAGAACAATTTAGGCAGAGAATTTTTTAATGTAAACTACAAAATTCAAAAATGTACTTTAAGTTTTCCATTTATGATAAAAGATTGCAGAAAACTAGATCATCCTTCTGTATAATGTTTACCTATCAGTGGCAAATTATGCGAACGTGGAATACATGTGTTTTCTTCATAGTGTTTCACATGATCATGAATGATAAATTTATGTTTCTTAAATATTAATTTAATACTATTCAAAATTTGAAGTTTTTTGTCGGGATTTTTTTTGCACATGCTATTAGTCTCGGATTAATTTATTAGATTTGCTCCAACATTAGGATGCCGCTCATATCAACATATCCATAATATGGATAAAATATTTTCCACAAGGAAGATGAATCGTTTCATTAAAATGAAATACAATCACGGGAGGAATTAAAAGGCTCACAAATTGAATTAAGATCCAACAATAAACAATGAGTATTCGAGTCCACTCCATCACGAACGATAAATGATGAAATGAACAATTACAACTACTGCTGCTATTACTAGTATGACTAATACTGCTAATGCTACTACTACTACTAATAATAATAATAACAATAAAACACATCATAGCACCGTTCCCAAAATATAGAGACTTTTAGCCTTTCCCTCGAATATACACGAATAGCGAATAAAGAACGAAACTATGATTTTTCAAAAAATATATTATTAGAAAATAAGCAATGGAATGGTTTGAACTAAAATTTAGACGGTTGGAATTGTCTTTATAACTTAGAAATTCCCGAAATTTCTGCTAAATTGTTACTGAATTATGTTATTCTTTTACCAGCTTTTCGAAGATAACGAAGAGCGAATATTAAGATAATTTCAATTGGGATTCTTCATACAGACTATTGAGAACAGGGAGTTTGGAGCGTTTAAATATGCATAAATATGTACAAATGTGAAAATTTCCTACATTGGTAAAATATATATTCTAGAATAGTTTGAAAATAATTCATGATTTTCTTCCTTTTTGTTATATCGTTAAAGGTGTCAGGTAAGAGAAATTTGTATAAAATTATATATAGCGTTGGGCTGATTTCCTAGAAGCATCAGCAGAAAATTATGTGAATATTTAACTATCGACTTGGGGATGTCAATGCAGCAAACATTCATTTTAAGATTATGTGAAATGAAAGTTTTGTATATTGTCATATTAAAAAAAGGATGTATAATCCTTAAAAGCTTTTGAATATTATTCAAAACTGGAATTTGGATTACTTTCCTGGAACTATACTGATATCAGATAATTTAATTTGGAATATTTTGAGGAATCACGCGATTTGACTATATCCATTTGTCAGAATATCGACATATCGGTCCATATCGATAGAATATCGGAATATCGACAGACATCCCATATCGATATATCCTTACTATGGATAGAACGTTGTTTGCAAGTGTTTTGCGAAAATGAATTTCATCCATGAAAGCCAAACGGTTCACTAATCTAATCAGTTCTTCAGTTCACTGTGAGTATTCGAATCCGACGATCCCAATGTAAAATGAAGGAATAACTTCAGTGAACGTTCAGAAAGGGAGAAATGAAAATTTCCATTTATTAGAGTTAGTACAGACTGGAGTTCTTTGCGTCAGCTTTGGCGTGAGTTCTTTCATGATATTTTAACTTCATTTCCGACGTTAGGATTACATTCTTAAGGATGTCAGGTAAGAGAAATTCTTCTAAAATAATCCAGCGCCCGACTTCCAAATATATCAGAATAGCTCAAGAATAATTTAATAATCTGAAAATTTTGGATAAAATGTGAACTTTTTTCTATAAAAGTAATGTCTATTCTATTGTATATATTATTTAAATGTATATATTCCTTTGTGTCAAATGCTTCTGAAACAGCGCTTTAGTTAAATGAGAATAACTATAATTATAAATTATATTTTCTACAGATTTGATTTTACAAATAATAGAATTCAATTATTATCTTAAAATACAGTTTTATAAACAAAAACAGATAAAAAGTAGTCATGTTGTGTATATTAGTTATTTCAAGGAACGTAATTGATTCGATGCATTGCAATTAAAATTAAATTTAACCAATTATTTGAATTAAGGGAAATTGATTCTAAGATTGAGTTCAGAAATCTCATTAAAATCAATGTGACAGAAAAAAAATCTTAAAAATTCTTAATAATTTTTATAAGTAATGCATAGTCAATAAATAAATTTCAAGTAAACAAATAAAGTAATAGTGCATTGTTATAAATTTTTTCAGTAATTTTTAAAAATAATAAATATAATCAAGGAATTTCCAAAATAATTGAATATAAACGTTGTGCAAAAAAAATAAATTTTAAAAAATTAAATAAGTAGTAATATTTCTATTTAAACAGTTAATTTCATGATTAGTGTGTTGAAAATTACGTAACAAAATTTAAAATCACCTTAAAGATAGCTAAAAAATAGTAGATCTGTTATTGTGTTTTTTACGATTTGTATATCAAATTTTAGAGGCGGAATATTTTATTAGACGACAAATAAACAAATTTATATTTTTGCCAGTTATTGAATATTTTAATACTAACGATTAAAATCCTTTCATTTTTAAGTTTTCAAAATTTAGTGAAATCTTTTTATTTCATTGCTCATTAATGTGCCATTTATTTCCATTTTAATATATTTGACCTCCCCTTTTAAAGTTAAAAAATTAACTTTAAAAAAAATTTTTTACCGAAGGATAATTTCTGTAAGGAAAATTTTTTAGAGTTTCTGTGTTTAAAAGAATTGCTAATATGTGATCGATGGATGGAATTGGAAAGAACATAAAGATAGAATTTAATGTAACTTTCAAAACATCTGTGATAGAGAACATTTTTGTCTGAATGAAATTGTAAATGCAACTTGAAAGTGTATATTTTGGATATGTTACTTGGAATGATTTGTATAAAATATAAAATGGAATAAAAATCAAAATAATCAGAAATGGTTTAATTATAAAATTCAATTTTCTTTCCAAAACATTCCACAGGGAAAAAACAGGAAAAGCCATTTGAATAATGGCGATTATTATTGGTACACTTCTTGAAAAAAAGAAGGAAATACGTGGGAGGTAAATCAGAATAAAAGTAGACTTATCAATTTCAAATTTTCAATTTATCAATATCAACATTCAATAACTTTAAATAATTAATTCCTATTACTCAAATTTGCATTATATTCAGTAGTAATTGCTATGAATTTTGCAACAGAAATTGAAGAACGAAAAAATAAACGAATACGACTATTCAAGATTAGTTATTGGAGGAAAAGTACTGGAATTATCTGCAGAAAGCATTGTTAAAATATTTACATGCTTTAATACATTAAAATATTTAAACATGTTAAAATATTTACATGTAATTATAAAATATTACAGAATAGTTTATAATTTTTATAATATTCTAAAAAATTATCATACTATTTCATATTATATAAGAACATTGTTAAATTTAAATTATTAATAAATCTTATTTATCATTATATCTATGCTATTATATTATATGACATTTGAACAGAGGACCGACAGTAGTATCTAAGAATATAAAGTTGCACTAAAGTGGCTTCAATTCGATTTTTAATTACAAAGCTTTAAAGAACTCTTACATACACTTTAGATTTTCTTATTTTGAAAATATTTTAATTTAATTTAGTTCGTGAAATATTACATTAATAAACACCAGATCAATAGAAAGAAAAGGAAAAAAATGATATATATATATATATTAAATTGGAATTATTTGTTATAATATTCATAATTTTTGATTATATAATTCATATTTATTATGAAAAGTCATGTCTTGAATTCCGAGTATTCAAAAATAAATTAAAAGCAATATTTGATTTCTACTTTTTAGCTTATCATTCGATGTATCTTTGAAAATTTTCATGGTTATTATTTTTAAAAAATTAGGTATAAAGATATAACATTGGAAAAAAATGTATATTTGGAAGCGACAAGTTTTTTTAGAGGGAGGATGATTATAAATAATTATTTTATGCAATTTATGCTTGAAAAATAGAATTATGTTTATTAATCAGATTAATAAATAATTGTATATGAGATTTCAAGTTTATTTTAAAAATTCCATTTTAGTTTATCATTATGGTTTAAAAAATAATATCGAAGACAATATAAATAAACTCTTTAAAAGAAACTAGATAGAAATCAATGCATTCTTATTTAAATTAAATTTATTTAAAACACCTAGAAAATTTATATTTTGAATCATCAAACATTTATAACACATAAAACTGTTGGCTTCTGATAAAGTAACAACATCCGATTGAGAAGTTAAATTATGATTATACTTCATTGACTATTTTAAGGATAACTTGAAATAAACTTGATTGTTATTAATTGGGTAAACTGACTAATTAACACTTCGTAATTCAATAAATATATTCATTTAATTTTAAGATTTATTTTTTATTTAAAATTGCCAATATTATACTAACATATTTCTGTACTCGATTCAAATTTGTATCGTTATAGCCAATTCTTGAATGATTCTGATTGAATATCAATGTGGTTCACTTAAAGATTTGTTTTTAATAAATTAGATGCTAATATCCCCATTTGGGGATTTTAGAATTTTACGCATACAATTAGCGCCAAAAATATATTTGGCACGTCCGACAGTTGTATGTTAAGTAATATTTTATGTAGCAGAAAGTGATTATTCTATACTTCGTTTCTTTAAAACTAGTGAACATACTTGATATTTATCTGTAAACAGAATTTTCTTATTTGGAACATTACGTTTTTGGTTTTATTTCCACATTATAATGAAAGACATAAATATAAAATTTAGACTTTATAGTAAATATCTGATATTTACTTAATCTTCTAGTTTTTTTTTGTTGTTGAAATGGTTTAGTTGTTCACTTTATAATAATAACAGTCATTTTCAAATTTAAATATAATTATAACGTTATACGACTTTTTGTGCATACATAATTTAATACATAATACATAATAGCAAAATATATGTTAGTTAATAGGTTAAGAACAATTCTTTGAAAACGTTTTTTCAGAAGAAGTAAAATGACCTGAGAATACATTCAAACAAAACAGCATTTTCTAGACTCCAAATTCATCATTTTAATAACGTTATTTTATCCGAGTTTATAAACAAATTTTTAAAAAATCCTTATTTTTACTAAACATATGGAATTATATTTTACTGTCGGAAGTATAATAATTATGGTCCTACCATTTTTTTAAATATAAATTTCTAACATGATGAAAATTTCTCTGCTTCCCTAAGAAGAGCATCACATGAGGACCTGTTTCTAAATCGGTTTATCGATTATTCTTCGGTTTATTATTTAGATTTTTTAGCACTTAGAATCTCACTCCAGTGTTTAGACAGTGTTATATTTTCCAAAATGTTTCATAAAATGTTGATCAATTTTTTTTTGGGGGGGGAACTAACATGGATATCAAAAATCGTATACCCAATTCTATTAAATACATTGTGAAGTCTCTAAAAAATCTTCAGAAAAAATACTGAAAATTCTACAAGGAGAAACGTTTTTAAAAAAGGGTTTATATTTAAAAAAAAATTAGTTTATTTAAATTTGTAATTTTTGAAACCGAAATTTACATTTACGTTTCTGCGCAGTTTATATCCATCTATAAGAAAATTTGCTGGAAATTGGGGACGTACCGAGTTCAACTGGTTGGTTTGTACGCGAAATCGGTTTAGAACTTATTACTATTATTTATGCAGGAATCTCACTTCGGTGTTTAGACTTCTCCGAACGCATGTCATACGGCAAAAACTACAGACCGCCGGGAAGAAGCATCAATTGGATGAAGCAGAATCACACCTAAGTCAGGCAGCACGCTTACTCACGCCCAGTTCTACTGTATTTCCACACTCAGACACATCAAGTCTAGTATGTATCGTCACTACCTAACAGATAACTTTAAATGGATAATTTATGATACTCATTAATTATGGTATAGTTATAATATATAGTTACAACAGAATAATTATAATTTATAATAAATGTATAATTTGCGTCTACTTAGAGTCTTCTACGAGATGAAGACATCAGTTGCCGATGCTTTTTTAGAAGAATATCATACTACTATATCTCTTAGTTTTCAATATGATTATGTGAAATTGCTTGAGAAGACTAAAACCAAACATTTTGTAAGAAACTGATCTCTTTCAAACCAGAAGATTTATATAAGAGGTAATCTTTTTTAAGAGTTTTAAATTAATGTGCAGATTAGGTTACTTAGTGTGAATAGTTGTTTTAACAATTGATTATTGAACTATTGACTGCTACTAACATTTGATTATCTTTTTTCGATGTGCAGTAGGACTATTTAAAATTTCCCATATAGATACAAAGATTTTTTGCATAATTTTTTGAATGGTTATGATGTAATGTTTAAGTTTTTATAGAAGGTTATTGCGTTTTGAAATTCTCTTAAATGGATCTTGTTTTAACTATTATTTCACATGTTACTTTTATAACATTAATGTTTCTTTCATACAAAAATAACATCGCATACGAATGACTCCATCAGCATTTTTCATTAAAGATTTATTACAACGTTTCTGGAAATCAGAAATCTATTGTTTGTATTTAATATTTTATTTTATGTCATTTTTTGAGTACAAGTATTAGAATCTGCAAAATGTGATATATGATTATAAGGTTCTTACTATTTAGACAGAATTATATGGGCAGCGCCACATTAAAAATAAATAAATAGTTAAAATTATAGTATTTGTCAACAATTCGACTTGCTACATAAATATTAAAACGAGTTGTATTTTCATACTATCATTTAAAGATAGACAAATTATCTATGTAGAGTTTACTTTCATATAATTACATAAAAATATTTAAATAATAAGCAAGTACATTGTATTATCTTTTTTCTATGTACAATAAGACTATTTAAAATTTCCAATATAGATACAAATATTTTTCGCATAATTTTTTGAATGGTTATGGTATAATGTTTTAGTTTTTATACAAGGTTTTTGCGTTTTGAAATTCTCTTAAATTAATCTTGTTTTTAACTATTATTCCACATGCTACTTTTATAATATTAATGCTTCTTTCATACAAAAATAATATCGCATACAAATGATTCCATCAGCATTTTTCATTAAAGATTTATTACAACGTTTCTTGAAATTAGAAATCTATTGTTTGTATTTAATATTGAGTATGTCAGTTTTTGAGTACAAGTATTAGAATCTATAAAATGTGACGTACAATTATAAGGTTTTTTACTATTTCGACAATATTATATGGGCAGCGCCATTTAAAAAATAAACACATAGTTAAAAATGATAATGTCAGAATTTCAACTTGCTACATAAATATTAAAATGAGTTATATTTTGATGCTATCATTTGAAAATAGACAAATTATTTATGTAGAGTTTACTTTCCTATAATTACATAAAAATATTTAAATAATAAGCAAGTAGATTTGATTATTTTTTTCGATGTACAATAGAACTATTTAAAATGTCCCAAATATATACAAAGATTTTTCGCATAATTTTTTGAATGGTTATGATATAATGCTTTAAATTTTATACAAGATTATTGCGTTTTGAAATTCTCTTAAATTAATCTTGTTTTCAACTATTGTTCCTCATGTTACTTTTGTAACAATAATACTGTTGGTAAAATTAATATATGTTGTCTCATCTTTATCTCATACAACTTTAATACTTCATTACTGTTTTTGAATCTACATTTTTTCATTAATCTAGTCAAATTCTCAAACGAGCAAAACACCATGCATCAAGCGTCTGTTGGTTCAGAGGACAATTTAAAATTTACCAAATAGATACAAAGATTTTTCGCATCATTTTTTGAATGGTTATGATATAATGCTTTAGTTTTTATACAAGGTTATTGCGTTTTGAAATTCTCTTAAATTAATCTAGTTTTTAACAATTGTTCCACATGTTACTTTTATAATATTAATAATGTTCGTAAAATTTATATATGTTGTCTTATCTTTATCTCAGACAAGTTTTAATACTTCATAACTATTTATGAATCTACATTTTTTCATTAATCTTGTCAAATTCTCAAACAAGCAAAACATCATGCGTTGCGCGTCTGTTGATTGGGAATAATTATAATATAAAAGTATTAGATTGATTTTAGCTTTCTTTTTCTTTTAGAAAAAAATGGTTCGTGGGATCAGATATAACTCTTTAGAGGGAGTTCTATTACATATTAAATAATAAAATTGACAATTTATATTATTTCAATAATATGAGAAATTCATTTATATATTTTTTCATCTAACATTCTTTTAAATATTTTTATTATTAGAACATCACCAACACTCACGCTGTAATTAAAGTTTTTCATCCAGAATACTTTATCAAACTCTATGTACGGTCACATGTCTACAGAGGAAATGATTATAATATTATTTGTCATTTTTTCAAAGAATCAAATCAATATTTAAAATCTCATTCGTTGCATACAATAAATATGATGGTATAAAACATTTTTTTTTAAACTTGATACTTGAAACGTTTTCAGATATTTTTTTTTCTGAAAATATTTACTTATGTAAAACACATTTATATTTTAATCCGGGAGTTTATCATGAATTTAATAGGAGCCGAATTACAGTGATAAAAATTGTAAAAAAAACTAGTTTACAGTATATTTTATTCAGCTTTGGAAAATTAGAAATTTTAATACTACCATAGTTTCAACTCACAAAACATGCTTTAGACGAATAAAAGAATCTTATTTTTGAAAATTACTCTATTTGAATAACAGTAGAATAAAGCTTACATTTGTTTCAGACAATATAATCATTTCCTCAGTTTGAGATTCGACATTCTTCTTTTATATTTCTTATCTTCTATAAAACAAAATTTATGGTTAATTATTAAAGTGCGTCTCAAAATCCCGAAGAGAAATATACAGTGATTATTATATGCTATCTCGCAGTTTCCAAGTATGAAATTAATTGTAATTAATATGATTTTTACAGTACAAAGTTTATCATGTAGTTAAGCAGTTAATTTTAATTCTTTTTGTTTATAAAGCTCTTGATTTCAGTACATTATTTTATTCTATATTATTACATTTTCAATAAGCTATGAGTGGATTCAAATCGGACTTAGTCATGAAATATTCTTTCTGGAATGAATTGTATGATTTTTTTTTCGTTTTCTTCGCTCTTTAATCGGAATTTTTGTTTTAAATATAGCTTTTGGAGTATTTAAATGTTTGCAAAGCAATGAGAAAGCAGATAACTTTAAGCAGATCAAGATGAAGAACCAGCTTTCTGGTTGTATTTGAATAAAAAGAAATGACTCAAAAACCATTTGGCTGGCAACAAATACCATTTTTTTCAAACATCCACATACCATCAGATACTGCAGTCGTCTATTTGTCTGTGTGAAAACAACTTAGGTAAAAATAAAATGATTAAATTACCACTTTTTAAATGAAAACGATTTGTTATTAAATTATTAACTGAAGAGTCGCATTTTAATGTAAGAAGATTTTATCACCATGGAGTATGAAGTGCTAATTCTCTTTAATGAATATCATTTAGAGTAAATTCAAGAAAGGAATTAAATATTTTATTTTTAAGAGTTTTAAATCTGTCATTAAAATGATATTAGATAAAACAATACAAGATTTTTTTAAAATTTGTCATTAAAATGATATTAGATAAAACAATACAAGATTTCCTTAAAATTTGTCATTAAAATGATATTAGATAAAACAATACAAAATTTCCTTAAAATTTGTCATTAAAATGATATTAGATAAAACAATACAAGATTTCCTTAAAATTTTGCATTCTAATTGAATTAATAAAATACACAACAAAAAATTAATTACAACAGTCCTAGTACTTACTTTTATCTTATTTTTTGACTTGCAATTTATTAAGTTTCAGGTTTAAAAAAAATGGCAAAAGTGTCTAGTTTTTTAACCCCTATTTTCACATATATCTCACCAAATATTTATAAATTATATATTGTCACGTATAAATGCAGACTAATTTGAAATAAAGGATTTTTATTAACAGCAGCTTGCTCGGGTTGAAGACAATTTTCGATAGATATGTTACAGTAGTTTATATAGCAAATAACCGGAAGTACTGTCCCGGAAAACACGTCATACAAAGATCAAGATTGTTCTGGAAACTTCCGGAATAAATTATAATGATTAATAGAAATAAAGTCAAAAGTTCCTCCGCTGGGATTCGAACCAGAGTCGCAGGCGATTGACAGTTTCCGAGCTAGCCACTCTGTCGCTCGGCCACAGGGCTTCAGTTGAAGTCGCGTCAGTATGACGGGTTATCGTTCCATTTAGTCTCTTCATTCCCCAACATCTATTTTCTTCCCTTTTAAGCTACTTTTACTTATTTAACATAGTATATCATCATTATACGTTCAGTCTTTATTTTTTACTTTCTTTATTCTTTACTTCCTGTGTTCTTACGTTACGTATTATACTGCTATTCAATCCACTAATATAATATGGTCTCTCATTACATTTAATCACTACCTTCTTTTCCCGCTCTCTATTTTCACACATAGGTATATAATATGAAATGTATTCACTGAATATATTCTATGATTTCTAATTCCTTCAATCTCTTCTTCTACTTCCTCTAGTTCTTTCTTTCATGAGTTATATGTATTCGATTCATCAGATTGAGTATAGTTGATATTTATGAAATTTGTATTCGAAAATGAATACACGCTCTCTGTCACTTTCTCTATTCGAGTATTATTCACAAGTTTTCCGCCTTCAATTTCGTTTTTGGAGTATTCAATTGTTTTCAAATCATTGAAAAAAAACCCGAAAGTAGAAAACGCCAAACAGATCAAGATGTAGAATGAATTTTCAGGAATTATTGAATAAAAATAAAACTTTCTTACAAACTTGCTGACCAATGATAAATGCCATTTTGCACTGAAATTAATAATTATCAAATACCAAAATTGCTTATCTATTTATGTAAAAAATTCATTACTTTTTTGGTAATAATAAAATGCTAAAATTACCTATATTTTACATTTAATTATTAAGAGAAAGGTCACAGTTTAATGCATTTACATTTTAGCATCGAGGACTAAAATGCGCTAATTACACCACATTGAATATTAATAACAGTAGCTTGAAGAAAGAGAAATTTAAGAAAAGAAAATTTTTTATTTTTCACAGATTTAAATATGTAATTAGGATGATATCAGATAACTTAGAATGAGATTTTCTTAAATTTTCGTATTATAATCAAATAAACAATCAAAATATCAGAATAAAAATTAAATACTACTCATCTTGTTACTCTCCTTGATCCTAATTTGATTATTTTATATATTTTAAGAATTAAATAATGTATTTTAAAAGGTATATCCGTAAATACTTATAAAGCTCTATTAAAAGTAACTATGAAACAATGCCTACTACAACAAACGTATTTTCATTCATATCTCCAATTTATTAAGGTTATAGGTTCAAAAATGGGAAAAAAATGTATACATTTCCTAATTTCTTCATTCTTTTCTAATCCTCTACTTTCATAACTACTGCATGATGTACTAACATATTATGACTTGCATTCATCACATTTCGTCTCTTCTTTCTCTAAATTTACTTACTTTTTTTCTCAGTTGTTTTTACTTATATAACATAGCATATCGTCATTATACATCCAATATTTATTTTTTATTTTCTTTATTCTTTATTTTATGTTTTTTAATCTGTATCATTAACATAATGTGACATATTATTACATTTAGTTCATATCACTAATATAATATGACACATAATACAAGTTTACCCCAGGAAATTATATTGTGCGTCATTATTATATTTAATCTACCTTAGTTTTCAACTCTCCGTTTTCATATGTATGTATATAATATGAAATGTAATCATTGAATGTGTTGTATAATTTCTAATTTTTCTAGTCTCTTTCTACTTTCTCTAGATCTCTCTACTTTCCTAATGTCTATTTTCTCCTTTCCCTTTATTTTCGTATTCATTTATATAATAGGACATATCAGAATTATATTTAGGCTCTACTATATTTCGAATTCTCTTTTTTTCCTTATATCCATTTAATATAAAACAATATCATTATAATTATATCTGTACTTTCTACTTTCTCTTCTATCTTCGTTCTACATTCTTTAGTATCTTCTTTCTGTTATCTACACTGTCTATTATCACGTATATTTATCTATTACTGTCGATTATCCTTACATTTAATCTCTACTTTCTTTTGTCTACTTTTTCATACCACTATTTTCAAAATACATTATATATTATATGTTTTGTACTCATAAAGAATAGAGCATTATGAATTGTTCCCTTTGGCTTGTTGCACATACAGCGTTTTTTTAATTCTGTCAGTATTTTGCCGAGATCACTCCCAGAAATCAAATGCTTACACACACGGCGTTTAAATTCCGACTTCATCGTAAGAGTCAGCAATCATTTCATCAACAAATACATTTACTTTAACCGTGTTATTTAAACTAAGTACTGCTTAAAGGCAATTTGAAATGAATAGAGTACAAATTCTATCATTATTACCTTGTCATCGAATGAAGAGGAAAGGGGGAGGGGAAATGGACTTGTTTCAATTTATTCAATGAATGAAAAAAAAGGATTTGGGATCTTGCATCTGATTATCCGAAAGCGCTAGTGACAGCGGGCGTCTGCACTGAGTCCGATCAAAGGCGGATTGACCGAATCTTTATTTGTCCGCCTAGTGTGTAAGCTCTAATATAATTCTACTGTTGTTATGTCGGCATAGGTGAAATAAGCGATCAGAAAAAAAAAAAACGCTGTGCGTGCAACCTGCCTTATGACCAAATGGTTTCAAATTTCAATAAAGTTCTATAATTTATATGCCAAGAACTTATATCACATTTCTTCCATCTTTCTTATAATATTTATATTCTTTATTCCCGTACATGAGGGCAACAACGGACATATAACATTTAATTTGATAAATGGAATGAAAAATTAGATACAAGCGTTTTGCAGTTGATATCAGATATCAAAATCCATCTGTTTTCGTCCAAAATTATTGATGAGTTTCTACAATCATCATGTTCACACAATAAGAATATCGTCTTATAGATGCACGATTATTTCAAATGAAAAATTAGATACAGGCGTTTTGCAGTCAATATCAGATATCAAAATCCATCTGTTTTCGTCCAAAATTATTGATGAGTTTCTACAATCATCATGTTCACACAATAAGAATATCATCTTATAGATGCATGATGATTTCAAATGAAAAATTAGATACAGGCGTTTTGCAGTTAATATCAGATATCAAAATCCATCTATCTTCGTCCAAAATTATTGATGAGTTTCGACAATCATCATGTTCACACAATAAGAATATCATCTTATGGATGCACGATTATTTCAAATGAAAAATTAGATACAGGCGTTTTGCAATTAATATCAGATATCAAAATCCATCTGTTTTCGTCCAAAATTATTGATGAGTTTCTACAATCATCATGTTCACACAATAAGAATATCATCTTATGGATGCACGATTATTTCAAAACATTCTTTTCCATATCCCGTAGAGGAGTATATAGAGATTGCTATATATGATCTTGGAGTTTTCAGTGAAGAAATGAGTTGTAGATCATATGATTTTTGTAATATAAAATCTGTCATATAACATATTTCAAGAATTTTAATAGTTTAAAAGGTTTTTGTTTATAATTGTTCCATTATTTTCTACATAAGAAGTTTAAACTATATGATTAAATTTTCAATGAGTTATTTGTATTCTATTAATCAGATTGGCTACCATTGATATTTATAAAATTTTATTCAAGAATGAATTACATGAATTTTGTCGTTTTATATTCTCATTTTATTCTGAAATTTTTTTCTTAATTTAGGCACTGGAGTTTTAAAATATTTGCGAAAACACTGAAAAAGATTCAAAAGTATAAAAAGCTAAGCAGATCAAGATGCTGGAAATACTGCATGAAAATTTAGTTGGTTCAAAAACACGCTGATCATCAACAAATGTTATTTTTATCAAATTCAACAGACCAACAAATGCTGAAATTGTTTGTATAAAACTTACATTACCATTTAGGTAAGAATAAAATGAGTGAATCACCTATTTGTTTTATATTAAAATAATTTTATAATTAATTATTAACTGAAATGTCACATTTTAGTTTCAGATTATTTTATCACCATGTCAGAGAACTTGCTAATTACAATACAATGAATATAATTTACAGTTGCTTGAAGAAAGCGAAATTTAAGAAAATAATATATTCTTTTATTGAGTTAATTGTGTAATTAAAATTATAATAGATTAAAAAAATAAGAATTTTCCAAAATTTCGTATTGTAATCAAATCAACAAGTAAAATATCGCACTAAAAATGACTTACTACAGCTTTGACATTTAAATTATTCCTATTTTTTATTATTTTCTAAATTTTAAGGATTAAATAATTTATTTAAAA
Source organism: Argiope trifasciata (assembly GCA_026543055.1). Taxonomy (NCBI): domain Eukaryota; kingdom Metazoa; phylum Arthropoda; class Arachnida; order Araneae; family Araneidae; genus Argiope; species Argiope trifasciata. Next base: position 388,314 of record JAPMOQ010035437.1, on the reverse strand, counting down.
AATAAATGTTTTAAAGTTCTATTGTTTACAATGCTCAATTTAAAAGAATGCCATAAAAGAGTAACATGTATAATACAACAGATATATTTCTGTTCATATCGCCAATTTCTTAAACTGTAGATTCACAAATGTAAAAAACAAACTATTTTTTCTGATCTCTACTTTCTACATTCTCTTCTATTCTTCTGTTCCTTTTCTATACTCATACATACATATGTTTATGACATGTAATATTAGTGAATTTAAGTCTCTATTTTATTTCTACATTCTTTAGTCTCTGAAGGCCTTTCCTACACCACTGTTTTCAAGTATACTAGTATGAAGTAAAAATACTGAATCATTATTACATTTAATCTGTATCTTCCTTTTTATTTCTCCATTTTCACACACACACACATATATAATATGAACATATCGCGTATATGTTTAGTATGAATAATAACATTCAATAAAGTATATTCATTGAGTATATATAATTTTTAGCTTCTCGAGTATATAATTTCTGCTTTCTTTAGTTTTTTTTCTATTTTTCTAGTTTATATATTGTTCTCGCCATATATTTTCAAGTTTATTCATATAATATGACATGCAACCATTACATTTAGTCACTAATATTACATTTAGTCAGTCACTTTTTCTAATCCTCTTTTCTCACTTATATTAATATAAAGCAATATCAATGAAAGAAGTCTATACTTTCACATTCCTGTTGTATTTTCTTTTTGCTTTCACTGTTTGTAATTTCTCCATTCCGTCTGTCTTCATGTATACTTATCTTATATGGCATGTCATTATTGTCTTTACTCTTTAATCTATTTTCTAATGTTTTCTTTTTACACTCATATTTACATAATATAAAGTATCATCATTGAAAAAAGTCTCATTCCTATTGCATCTTCATTCTACTTTCGCTATTCCGTTTATCTTCCCCTGTATTTATATGGCATGTCATCAGTACTATTAGTCTTTATTATCCTTTCTAATGCCTTTTTTACAATTATATTTACATAATATAAAACATTACTATATTTTCTCATTCCTTTTGTATCTTATTTCAACTCTCTCTGTCTCAACTTTCACCGTTCCGTCTATCTTCAAATATATTCATCTCATATCGCATGTCATCATTACCATTAGTGTTTACTATCCTTTCTAATGCCTTTTTTACAATTATATTTACATAATATAAAACATTATTATTATTTCTCATTCCTTTTGTATCTTCTTTTTACTTTCTCTGCCTAAACTTTCACAGTTCCGTCTATCTTCACATATATTCATCTCATATGGCATGTCATCATTACCATTAGTCTTTATTATCCTTTCTAATACCTTTTTGACACTTATATTTATATAATATAAAACATTATTATTATTTCTCATTCCTTTTGTATCTTCTTTTTACTTTCTCTGCCTCAACTTTCACCGTTCCGTCTATATTCACATATATTCATCTCATATTGCATGTCATCATTACCATTAATCTCTACTATCCTTTCTAATGCCTTTTTTACACTTACATTTATATAATATAAAACATTACTATATTTTCTCATTCCTTTTTCATCTTCTTTCTCCTTTCTTTGTCTCTACTTTCCCCGTTCCGTCTATCTTCACATATATTCATCTCATATGGCATGTCATTATTACCGTTAATCTCTACTATCCTTTCTAATGCCTTTTTTACACTTATATTTATATAATATAAAACTATTTATATAATATAAAACATTACTATATTTTCTCTTTCCTTTTTCATCTTCTTTCACCGTTCCGTCTATCTTCACATATATTCATCTCATATGGCATGTCATCATTACATTTAGTTTCTACTATCCTTTGATTCCACATTCTATTTTTATGCCTCAGTTTTCAAAAACTTACACGGATATGACATGTTTTGTGTTCGTTTAGAGAAAAGAATAGAATTTTGATCTTTTCCTTACAAACACATTACTTTCAGAATTTGATGGAGTTCTAAAATTTAATATCAAAACATCAAATCAAGCTAATAACCATCTTGCTTATTATATTCTATTCTTGTTTATGCAAGGTAATCGAAAATTTGATGTAGGTGTACAATTTTAGATTAAATATCAGATATTAGAATTCATCTAAATTGGTTCAAATTCATTTAAGTGGCTTGCATGAATTTCAACTTCAGATTTTTGAATTATTTTGTTCACATAGGAACAAATAGATATATTGATGGATTTGTTAAAGTGTTTTCTTTAAAATTTAATTCATATTACCAATTTTATCATCATTAACATTTCTTCTAATTCCTAAATTTAAGTTCTTGTAATGTCAAATTCTTTTAATTTTTATTGGGCAAATATATACGAAGATTTCATTCAAATTTTAATATAGGTTTACATTTTTCATTCAAAAGCTTTAATCCAATTTTTCTTACAAAAATGTTTGCGTTTCTGAATTCTCGCTTAGTAGATAAACGATAGAAATACCAATTATTGCTCTTTCCACTTGAAAGATGTTTAAAAATCAAAAGTTATCAAAATTTTCCTGATTACATCTTCTAACAATTACTCTATATTCTCTTAGCAAAGTTCGTAGAAGTTTAATAAACATTATTATTTGATAATTACTATTATGTGAAAAAGTATTAAAAAATCATGACAGAGAGCAAAAATAATTGGTCGGGCGGAATTAAATGATGTTATAATTTGCAACATAGAGACAACTTAAGGTATCCGCCGACGTTAAAAAGACTGATTATAGAACACATTGGCGATTTTTTTAATGCTATTTCTTGCAATTAAGACTTTTCTCGGTCCAAAACAGTTAATACTTTCCAGGAAAAGGAAGGTCTGACCTATCATCCACAGGAATAAAAAAAAGCATTTTTCAGGTAGAATTTATCTTTAAAATCAAGCTTTTCAAAAGTTTAATTTTCATAAATATTCTACACCGTTAACATGATACATCAAAAATTAATAGAGGTATATACATAAAAATCTGAGCGTGTGTTTCAAATAATATTAGCAATGAAATGAGTCAAAAGTTTTATTGTGGGTGAAATACTTTTTCATTTATAGATGCTTTTCGAAAAATTAAGTTATAAATTCATGGAAAAATGCATATATATATGCATATTTTTACCCATATTTTCTTTGCATCTGAACATTTTTCTTAGATTTTGGTTCATTTCATTCATCATTGTATTCTATAACTTGTGTACAAAGAAAAATAGGATTTCTGCATTACAATTTAGTGTAGAGTGTTAACCGTTTTGGTTAAATTTCATTAAAATGTACTACACATTTTCCTATTTCTCACAATATATTATATTTTCAAACAATTTTGTTGTATTTAAAGTATTTTGTATTATAATTGGCGATACATCTAAAATCCACAGTTTTAAATAGTTTTTAAAAAATTCAATTCTTCAAAATTTTTCCTTCGAACGTAGTTGGATACCTTAAAACAACGAAAATGAAAACCACTTGATATTTTTACTAAAGTATTTACAAATAATAACTGAAAAAATAAATAAAAACAAGACATAAAGATGAATTTTTTTAAAAAAAATCAGTTTCCTATAAATGTGCATGTTTTAAAATTAATGTCTTGATTTTTATTTACAGATGCAGCAAGTTAAAACTACCTGGAAAAGATGTGGCAGAAAAATATAGTTCAGACTTATGATCCAGTTTCAAATCGAGACAATTCAATTATAAAAAAGAGAGAAGACGAGTAAAAATAAAAGTTGAATTTTCTCAGAAATACATGCAACTAACAACTTGTTATTAAGTCAATAAAGTGAATTTTGTACAAAATTCTTTTTTTTTCACACTATGCAGTGGCATTTTTTACTAAACTATGCAATGGCATTTTTACTAAACTATGCAGTGGCCTTTTTACTAAAATTTTTCTACAACGCTTCTAGATTGTTCCTTTTTTTACATTTTTTTAAAAATGAAAATCTTAAGCTTATCTTGTTTCAATTGTCTTAAGGCTAAAATGTTAAACTAAAAATTTTTCAGATTATTGTGTTATTAAAGTTGAAGTTGAACTAATTTTAAAAGTTAATTTTAACTGAATAATATTAATAAACTGATATATTACCGCCGTATAACGACATCATTATGGAAAAAATCAAAACTGTTTGACATATACCTAACACATTTAATCCACAGATTTTTCTTGGTTGTAAGTGCTCACTAAAAAGAGCTTTCTAAAAAGTTTTAATAAATCCTTCAAACAAAATTAATCATTAATACTTGACCCAATAATATTCAAAGAATACTTTTGCATCACTTTTAAATTAAAAGATAATTTTTCAATTATATCAATTTTCTTTAAAATAAAGCTTTTTTTTTTTTTCAAAATTACAAATTTTTAGTTATATTGAAGTATTGAAATATAGTATTTTGAAGTACATGTAGCACAATATGTTTGTTTATTTGAATATTTTGAAGCACAATAAGTATTTTGAAGCACATCTAACAACAATACTTTTCAAAATCTGAGTTATCTAATATATACTGGCCATAATGCAATGCCATTAAACCTATTTTTGGCTTACATTATTGCTGCTATATTCCATAAAATTAAATAAACATAGACAAATTAAGCCTAAAATTTTATAATAC
>JAPMOQ010035437.1:372376-383117 GCA_026543055.1 Argiope trifasciata | reverse complement strand
AAATTTTTTAATTTTTAATAACTTTTAAACATTTAATCACTACAAATTCTTTTCGTTTTCTTAGGTAATTTTATTAAAGAATGTTCATCAAAAAGCAAGTTTTATTTTGAAGAAAAAGAAGCAATTTACAAAAGATTTTAAGCAGCTAAACTCTTTTCAGATAAATAATAATCATAAAAAATAATAAATAGTTCTTATGAATATAAATGAAAAATTTGTCAAATTAGATTTTAAATAGCTGAAATTAACAGCAAACAATATTTAAATTAAAAATTAGTAATTATAATAATTAATAAGGGATGTAACATTTTGAAATATTAAGGTATCCGCCAACGTTCGAAGGAAAAATTTTGAAAAATTGAATTTTTAAAAACTATTTAAAACTACGGTTTTTAGATGCATTGCCAATTATGATACAAAATACTATAAATATAACAAAACTATTCGAAAATATATATTTTGCTGAATAGGTATATTTGTAGTAAATTTTAACCAAAACGGTTCATACTCTACACAAAATGGTAATGCAACAATCCTCTTTTTCTTTGCTCGCAAGTTACAGAATATATTAATGAAGGAAATGAACCAAAATCTAAGAAACAGTTTGAGATGCAAAGAAGTTATGGGTAAAAATATGCATATATATACATTTTTTCCATGAATTTACGACCTAATTTTTTTAAAAACACCTATAAATGAAAATGTATTTCACAGACAATAAAACTTTTGGTTCATTTCATTGCCCATATTTATTTAAAAGATACATTTAAATTTTTATATCAATGCCTCTATTAGTTTTTGAGATAACGTTGGAGAATTTGAAAGAAAATTAAAGTTTTAAGAAAACTGAAGTGAAAGACAAATTGTTGCTAAAAGAATTATGCTATCTGGATGATAGGTCAGATCTTACTTTTCCTAAAAAAGATAAACTGTTTTCGAAAGAGGAAAGTCTAAATTTCACGAAATAAGACTAAAAAAATGTTTTTTTAACGTATTCGGATACCGTAAGATAAAATATACATCTAAATTGTAATATACAAAGAAACACTTACAGTGGTTGATCTGCATCTCATGTGGCTGTGCTTTGTTAAGGAATTGCGTTATTAAAATTTGAAGCATTAGACGGATCTAAAAAAAAGATTTTGATTTTAAAAACACACACATTCTCTTTATGATATTATATGATCTTTCTACATATCTTTTATTTTATTAAACAAAAAATAATTTAAAAAAATGAAGTATAAATTGAAATATTTCTCTTTAATAAACAACAAACTAAAAAATATTGCTTTATAATATGGATAATGCATACTGTGTAACATGAGAAATAAAATTTTATTATACTGAGATGAAATATTGCTCGAAGGAAAGTTTTATACGAAGTAGAGAAATATTTAAAAACATATTTTAAATATTGTACAATATTTGTATTAAAATTTAGGGAAACTTTTCTAATACAACTTGGGATTTTAAACTTTTTTAATCACGCAATTTCAAGTTTGATAATTTAATTTAAACATTTCTTCGTATAGTTGTTCTTTCCTACCTTTCCCATACAGATCAACCAATGTGCAGACATCAATTTTTTATGTTAATTTAATAGAATCAATGTTATGAGTAAGACACAAAGAATTAAAACGAGCATTGTTAAAATAGTAAATGTTGTAACACGAATTAAAAAAATATTATACATTTTCTCTAGTTATTTTTCCGCATTTTTTCGATGGAACAATATACAGTAAAAGCTCCTTATTCAAGCTTCCTTCATTCGCGTTTTCACTATTCGCGGATTTAAAAAATGCGACCCAAATCCTATATTTGCGACTAAACATTTCTTAATTCGCGGATCTAATAAGTACATACATAATAATAAAAGGATTCCAATAGGTATCCAACCCAATATCCTGTGTAAATGCCTTCAAATGGACTAATGAAAAAAGTAAAATAGATCTTATTACAACTTTGTCTAAAGTATGTTGTTAAATGCAAAAATAGCCGAAATCGCGAATGAGGACGAGACGGGTTCGAACATAGAATCGACATTCAGGAATTGCTTGAATCGCAAGATGAAGATCTGACTAAAGACGACTAGTAGGAAATGTTAAAGTCACAGCCCACTGAAGAAGAGGCTTCAACAAACACTGGAAACGAGACATTTCATTTGAAAAATCTTAGTGAAGGTTTAAGAATGGCAAATGAGCTGTGTGATTTCTTTCTGAACATTGATCCGCCTATGGAACGAAGTCTTATTTTTAAGAGACAAATTGCTAATGCGACTGCTGCGTATCAGTCTGAATTGAAGGAGCTTTTAAAAACTGACAAGCAAGAGAAAATGAAAAATGACAAAATTCTTCAAACCATTGCCTAAGCCTTAAGATAATTAATCAAAATGTTCAAAAACTTCAATTACATTGATTTTTTTATTTTGTCACCTAGGAACGTATCCCCTATAATCCCATATAAATTACCATTCCATATTCACGGTTTCTGTATTCGCGGCATATACCCCGCGAATAAAGAGCTTTTACTGTATTTAATTTAAATCAAATCTCTCACGCTTAATTTGATATTTATGCTTTTTCCAGGAAAGAATTTATATGAATAAAATTGTATAGTTATTTATAACGTAATATCTAAATAGTTTTATATAAGTTAGGTTTAATGTATTCTAATTACTTTTCTAATGAAATCACAATGCATTTAAAAATGCAGCTACACAGATCTGCGGTTTTCAAACTATACACTGTCATTTGCGTTAATGTAATTTCAATCTCATATTCAGCATAATAATAAGCAAAATCCTTTTTTTTTTTTCATTCAAATGCGAAGAAAATGTAGCGATCAAATATTTGATGAAACAAAAATATGGTTTGAATTTCATTCCGATAATGAAGCACAATGCTGAAAATAATTCTTAAAAATATTTAATTAAACAATTAATATTTCAAAAACATTTCCGAAAAATTTGCATAACAACTAATTTGGTCTTATTCGAAAACAAATATTTGAAATCTCAATTCGTGCAAAAGTCCTTTTATGGGTAACAATATTTTCAATAATATCAAATAAATATTTCGCATATGATGAAAAAATATAGATATAATTAAAATTAAAAATATGGAATTAAATTTGACCGAAGAACTGCAAAATATTTTCATAATTTTTTCATCGGCGCATTTTTTAATAGGCTCAAACAACACAAAATATAATAATATAATCTTCATATCATGATGTAAAAAATATATGTAGTCTTTACATCGTTAAATCAGTTCTCTAGTAAAAATAAACTTTTATCACTAATTGTTTAGAAATTAGTTATTAGATAACGACTAAAACAATATACCTGGGCTTAGCATTTTGAAAATACATTGACTAAAAAAGGGAAATGGAGATGAACATGTGAAATTATTTTAAATTTTTAGATTTCTCTCAAATTCTAAATGAAATTCGTTAACCAAAAAAAAACCCCTTCATTCTACTAAAATTTAATTTCCTTATGAATTAAGAAAATGAAATTATTTCTTTAGAATGAAAAAAAGGCACGTAAAATAATTCAGAACTTTTAAGATTTATCTCAAATTTTAAATGAAATTCGTTAATCAAAAGGAAGAAACTCGTAGATGAAGAAGTTTCTTTAGAATGGAAAAAACCTGGGCATGTGAAATTATTTCAAATTTTTAACTTTCTCCTAAATTTTAAACGAAATTTGTTAATCAAAAAGAAGTTTTTCTTCTATCATTTAATTTTCTTTAGAATGAAACCAAACAAGTATCGCAAAATTTACATAAGTTTAGGTGTTACAATTAAAGCCAAATAAAAAATATAATTATATATTTCTTTTAAATTATAGAATTAATAATGTGCCTGTTTTCATTCTTATATATAACAACAGGTACATTTCTGACAGTTTTGTTCGTTGTGTTCGTTTTTCTTCTCTATCAAATATAATAACTAAATTTATATCATTCCCCAAGTTGCAACGAAAATAATGGGAAATATATAAACAAAATGTAAAAATCCAAGAAATGCGTTAATAGCATTCTATAGTTTGTTGCTGAAAAGAAAAACTATTGAATTCTAACCGAATAATGTCCAATTAATCCGTACTCATCAGCTGTAATAAAAACATTTAATAAAAAACATTGAATGAAATTAATTCAATTGAATGTCAGTCATATAGCTTATTGTTGGAAAAAAAAACTATTGACTTGTAATCGAATAATGTCCAATTAATCCGTAATCATCAGCTGTTAATAAGACCATTTAATAAGAAACATTGAATGAAAGTAATTCAATTGAAAGTCAGTCATTTAATTCATTCAACAAAGACAGTAATATAATAATCTGAAGCAATACTTTATAGCTGAAAACTTTTACATTAAATTATATTTTGAGCCTGAAATCTACAGATTTTTTCTAACACAAGAGAATAACTTAAAAACGTTTATACTCCGTAGAAATCGAAACAAATAGGTAAATTTTTCTTCAAATTTAATTAAGAACGAAGTTTTAATAAGATTTCGTAGGAATTAATTAGTAAAGACATTTTGAAAACAAAATGATTCCATTTATTACCATCTTTTAACATGAAATTATAGGTATATTGAATCATTTAATTTATTTGCCTCCAACTTGCCTTCTCATAGCCTAAAAAATCCTGTATAGATTTGTATAATTTATAAATTAATATTTTTATTTATAATTTGTATTTTATTAATATTTTATCATTTGTATTTTATTTATAATTTATATTTTAATAAGTATTTATAATTTGTAGGAAAAATTGGTTTTCGATTTCTTCTGAAAGCCATTTGTATTATTTGCAATTTCCCAAAATTTGAAAATATTTTCTGTATCTGGTTTTAAAATTTCACTTGAAAAAATTTGGCTTATTAAAAGACGATGTTATAATATTTTATATAAAGAATTTTCTACTTTCAAATTCTTTAAATCTCTTTTTTTTTAAATGCAATTTCTTCTGTGCGAGATAACGTTTCATCAAGACAGGGGAATACGGAATATATTAGAATATTTTTACAACATATGTCAGATTTCAGGCATTTCCAAGTTCAAATTTTTTAAATATTGACATCCTAAACAGCCGGCATCCTAGGGATAGCGCGTCTTGTGGGTCTCAGTTCGGACATTGTAGTTCCTTTTTTGTTGTATCTGCGAGGTGTGTAAATGTGCCTCCTGTAAAAAGGGTTTATGCAAGCGAATGCCGCGCATGAAGTAACTAAGTCACACTCTTGGCTCTTGTTGGCGGACTGAAAAAATAAGAAAAGCTCATTCGGCTTAAATCGCTGACAGATAATTTTCAACAGGCTTGCAAAGAACCATAAGCTACTACGCATTACAAAACATCTTTAACATCTCCAAGTATGGCAATTCACGAAGTTTAAAAATTCAGCAGCATAATTTGAAACAAATAATAATGGAAAAAACGGAATCATTTTATAAACCAATTCAAAGTAATATATATTTATCTAATTATTAATTTATCAATTCTATTTCTGAAAAATTTCACGTTGAACACGTGTACAAAACATGCATTCCTAACTACCATAAAATAAAGTTTTCTGGTATTCGTTTTATAACAGACAAGCCTAACGTGCTTGCTTAACACTGGTGAGCAAAATATATAAAAATTTTTTTACCCATCTTCAGTAAGCATGTGTGTTTGGATAATCTAAAGAAAAAAGAAGTTATGAGAACTATGAAATATCAGAGAATTTAACCAGCTTTGGTACGGCAAAAACATTTAATTATAAATTTAAATATTTCGTCCAAGTAAGTTTACCATGAAGACATCTGTTGAATTTATGCTGCCGTATATATCTTAAAATAAAATTTACTTTATTTAACAAGTTGCAAAGTCTACTTCATAAAACAGTTCGTCAGACGAGAAACACATTAAACATTTTACTATGCCTGGTTTTAAAGCTTACACTGTCCATAAAGATCAACAGAAATAAGCACAGCAAATTTTATGGAAATTTGCTCAGCTTCATTTTTTTTAAATTGCTGACATAAATAAATGAGAATAACGCGAAAAGAATTAAATATTGTCTTTCATACAATTAAAAATATAAATATAATCGCTCTTTTGCTTAGTCACCAAAATGGGGACCGTGCATTGCTGAAATCAGTACATAATGATATAATATAATGTTTTACAGTTGTCATAATTCAAAGTAGGAATTAAATAACATTTTTGATGCAAAAATATAAAAAAGAATCAAAGTGATGTTTTTCAACGCAATGCATCTACCCTTCATCAGTTGCATCTTCAGCATCATCGACCCTTCATGTCCCTTTACCCGATCTAGGCAAATAGAGCTAAAAAGCAGATTTAAAAACTAAAAACTCCACAATGGAAAACACTTCATTGCATCAATAAATGTCATGGGTTTTTTGGAAGATCCAAAGAGATTTTCAAATAATTTCTGTAAAAGATTTCTTCAAAAATAAGACAGCAAGATCTTTTGTCAGTACATAGAACTTTTACGATGTACCACACCAACACAAAGCAGAATTGGCGACATAATAAAGAAAAATAAAATTATTCTGATAAATTATATTAATTTAATTATCATTTAATTGTTTAAAATTATTTTAATTATTTAATTACATAAATTATTCATAACTTATTTGGATCAATGAATGTCATGGGTTTAGAAGAACCAAAGAGATTTTCAAATAATTTCTATTAAAGATTTCTTCAAAAACAAGACAGCAAGATCTTTTGTGAGTACATAGATCTTTTACAATGTACCACACCAACACAAAGCAGAATTGGCGACATAATAAATAGACATAAAATTATTCTGATAAATTATCTTAATTCACTTATCATTTAATTGCTTAAAATTATTTTAATTATTTAATTACATAAATTATTCATAACTTATTATAATTTAATTTATCTTCTAATAATTATTAAAGTTTAAATCCAACTATCTATTTCTGATAAATAGTTTCGCAATATGAGCAAAATTATTAATTAAATATTTTTCTAACTTTTTTCTTTCAGAAATGCAATTAGAAACTTTCACATTGAAGAATCTAACAAACCCCAAATCCCACTGGAACGATTCGGTGAAAAATTTCTCATATAACACATGTGAATATAAAGTCTAGGTATAAAGTACCAACTGAATATATTCATGAGATATAATATTCACATAAAGCTAATTGCTTATTTCACCTGGTTTAGCAATTAAATATTAAAAAGTGTGGTACACGTAACATGGATTTTCATCCAACATATGACAGGAGGTTATAGATCCAAAATTAGCAATTTTTAATGAATATATAAATTAAATGCATAACCGAAATATACATAAAAATATTACATACATAAAAATATTATATACATAAAATATACATTATATACATATACACATAAAAATATTATATACATAAAATATACATTATATACATATGTACATAAAAATATTATATACATAAAATATATATTATATACATATATACATAAAAATTATATACATATTATATACATAAAAATTATATACATATTATATACATAAAAATAATAATAAAGATTAGATTATATTTAATACTTCTAATAAACTCCAATCATTAACAAAAAATGGCCATAATAAGTAGACAAAATTTAAGAAGTATTAATTTTGATTTCAATTTTTCTATTTCAAGTAATATTTTTAATGTGTAAACTAAATCCCCAAAAATATTAAGAAATAATTAGAGCTTAATATGAAGAAAAAAAACCGAACGAAATATATATTTTAAAATTTCAGGTACATATCAGATACAACAAGGATTTATACAAAAACCGACTTTTTGAAAAAACCGGTTTTCAAAATGAATAATTTGAAAAAACCTGTTTTAACCGGTTTTCGAATTTTTGTCAAAGAAAAATAAAATAAGGAAAAATATTTTATTTACTTTATATAACAAAAATTTCAAATAATATTTATATCATTTTCGCAAATTTTAATTTTAGGAAAATATGACTTCAGAAAACATAAAATATCCATTGAACGGTGGCTAAGTCTTGTTCGTATTTTGGACACAATGTTGCCTGAAATAGAAAATACTCTAACAAATCTAAATTTGTGTTTTTTCATTCATTACCTCAAATAATGAAAATTCAGATTTCAGGGTCTTTGGATTGGTAAGTTTTTCTTCAAGGTCTTCAAGAAACTTATGAACTGATTTTTCTATGGCTTCTTTTTAAAAAATCATTATTCTGATGAGTAATTTATTCGATTTGATCTTCATCAAAATAGGTTTCCATACAAGAACTTGGAAGTATTCTAATGTCTTTCCAGATAACTTAATAATTCCGGTTTTGAAGCTAAAAAATTACACTAACTTTCTTCCCTTAGCTAGAAATATTTTGTGGATATTCCAAATACAGCAAAACAGTTTTTAATTCTAATTGTATTATTTATTGAATTCATTCTTCTAAAGCATATAATAATTTGAAATTTATTTCAGTGTTTAAATTTTTAAATTCATCTAACAGAGATTCAAATATATCTTCACTAGTTAATAAATTGGCGTCTCGTGGTACTAAGTCCTTTAACTGGTAGATGAATCAGTCCCGTCAATAAAATTATTATTATTTTTTATTGAAAAAAAAGAGGAATATACAGGCATTCCAAACTGGTTTTCTTAATTTAATAACCGATTTTGAAATGTGATATATTTATTTAAAAAAAGCTAGTTTCTTAAAACCAAATTTGAAAAACCGGTAAACGAAGACTAAAATTGTGATTGTTCCTTCTTACGCATAACATAAGAAGGAATTAAATTCCATTATGTTTTATATATATATAATTCTGAACTTTCAAGATATCGGTTTGATTGAGGTGCCGCTTAAAAAGGGAAAATATCAATGTTAAAGTAATTTAATCGGACTATATAGTCCCGATTTTTTTAAAGACTGAGGGGCCCACTTTTTGCTATAAAACATATTGAGCATTAAATCATTTTAAAAATCAATCTCGAGTTTTCAATGAATTTGTGAATTTTGCGCGTTCTTTAGAATCATGATTGTCTGAGAATTCTATAGCCGAAATGCGGAAAGCAGTAGAGAAAAGAAATTCGCAGGATATGGCCTTTACAATAAAATGGTAAATTTCCATATAAAAGTATCCTTCTGAGGTAACTATAAAATTGTAAAATAACAAACAAATTCTAATCGTAAAATTGTTGTTGATTAGCAAGATGAATGAAATTTACACTGATCAAATTTTGGAACACAGTGATAAAGATATTCATGCTCATGTAACTTAGCGATGTTGAAGAAGATGACTTCCAAATATAAAATATTGCATGAAGTAATTCATTGTGGATGAAAGTCAAATTTTGAAACCAAAAGTTCGAAAGTAATCGGCAAAGGATTATTTAAAAAATCCAAATATAAAATGAACTAAAACGTTTGAGAAAGTAAGAGAAATTCAAAGTAAATATGCTCTGGCTAAATGTAACTATCATTATAAGAAAATCTTGAAGAGTTATAAGAATTTAGTTAAATAATCGATTTCTTCTTTTGAAATGTAACGGAGGAGCTCACCAAATTATATTATTGAAATTTTATTTTAAGAATATAATAAAAATCACCAAACTTTGAATGTCAATCCCTAATTTAAAACATATGTATTATCTAAAGATAGCTCGAGCTTCATGTAACTATAACTTGGTGTTGCTCAAACAGATTTAACAAAAAAAATACAAAAGGGCAAAAAAAAAAAAATTAAGTTCTTCTGAAAAAAACGGAAAGAAAATTTCTATTTATACGCATATAAAGAACATGATTTCAGCACTTACATACAGTCATACTAACTTGCTATTTGAAACAAATGTTTGTTTACTATCGGTAAAACGGAATCTAATTTATCATCCCAATCTTTTCCAGAACCACAAGTAGACAAATAAGATAAAACGAGAAAATCTTTTTAAATTTTATGTATTTATTCATTTGTATATTTAACCACAAAAAAGATTAGAAGAGAATATATGAAAAGTGTTTCGCAAATGAAATGTCACTCAATTTTACGAAACAGAATTTTAAAAAGAAAACATTTAACGGAAAAAGCTTCGACACTTCATCACACAAAAGACGATATATATATACAGAGTAAACAATCAAAATTAGATTGTTTTCTAGACGATAATTTCTAATGATTCAGATCTTCAAACTTTGAAACTTAAAATAACAAATTAACAATTAATTTATCAAGAATATATATTTCTTAATTTTCAAACAGACTTAGAAACTCAACAAACACTTTTAAATCTAATTTAAGCTAAATTACATCTAATAATACAGAAATATGAAAGTAATTTATCATTCAAGATGAAAGGTATAATCTTAAACAAAAACTGAATTCAGGTATTGAATCCTCTTGTTCCTTTCACGTTTCCAGTTCTATACTAAAAATTAAAATATGTAAATAAGAATACCGCCCCTCTTACATATCGAAAAGTCAAATGAGTAATTGTTTTTTTAATAACAAGATGCATTCAAATCGTGAGTTCTCTTAAAATTATTTTACGACATTTCGTTTTAGAGAGTCATAAAAGAATCCAAAGATGAAAAGGAAAATATTCGCTAATTGGATAACTGAAATAAAATCAAAAAGGGGATTCCAGTTTTTCCACCTGCGTAATGTCACGATCTGCCAAGTATAAAAGGAGGACGGATACCAGATTGAAGTACGTTCGGTTGAACAACTCAGTTATTCAGCCA
>JAPMOQ010035437.1:325802-339766 GCA_026543055.1 Argiope trifasciata | reverse complement strand
CCCCCAAGTTTACCGGAGTTTATTAATTTTGGGGCGATTTTCGACTTGGCAACCATTCGTCGTATTATAGTATAAGATAAAAAAAAAAAAACCTAGCCTAAAAACGATACATTTAAAAGTATAAGCATATACGAAAAATATATACCATAAATACAATTTTATAGAAAATAACGCAGAACTAATGTAAAAACATTTTATTTATATTGTAAACCCAAAATAAAATAAAACAGCAAATCAAGTCCGAATTTCTTTAAAATCAGATCAAATCCATTTTATTTATTGATTGAGATTGAGTATCATACACGTACAACAACAGTATCATACACATAATTTTTAAACTTTTAATTTAAATGAAAACACGTCATCACGCGCAAACACAGTTGATGTCACGACAATCACGCGCGAACTTTCAACGCCAGTTGGCGTAACGCACATGTCTGAATTTCCAACGCCAGTTGCGGTGATGCAATGCAGATTATTGTCGTTACATCATAGAGTTTTATTTCCTTTATTCTGTTTTCTTTTAATTTAAAAGTACCTCAGAATGAATCCGCAAGATCGATTAATTAACAAAATTTGATTTTAAATACATCAAACACAAGTAAAATTAATAGAATCGTTTGAAATAATCGGTCGAAACCTTTCTAGGCCTAACCTCAACTCTGTGGGGATAAAAATCTGGTGCCTTACTTATCTTTGGCGGGATTTGGCCTCAACTTATTGGCGCGAAAGTTATTTTTCAATTAATAAAAAATTAACCACTCAATTGAGTGGAATAAAAAGTAGCCTATGTTCTATTCCTGATTATAATTTATCTTTGAGCTAAATTTCTTCCAATTCTGTTCAGCCGTTCTGGCGTGGTGTAGTAACAAACATCCACCTATCCATCCAAATTTTCACATTTATATATTAGTTTAGATTTATGGAGAGAGAAAGAGAAAGATTTTACTTCTAGGTGGATGAGAGCCCCTGCTTAATTTGAAGCTTTATCTCGTGATTTTGTTTGTTTTCTGATGGCCAAAATATTTAATTGTCAATTTTTTTAAACGAGAAATTTATTTAATTATAGATATTTGGGTGATTCAAGTTTCAATGGATATTTTTTCAATTTTATCACAATATTGACTGCAACTAAAATCTATTTTATAGTAACTGGCTAAAATATATTGTGAAGAAAATTCCATTCATTATATTACTTTTTGAAAAGTAAGAATAATCACTTAAAAACAAGTATATATCATTTTTGTGATGTTGTTTTCAATGGTTGTTTATAACATTAATTTATTTTTACATTTTTCTTATTTCTAGTTTAAACATGAATGACTGCTTCTCCCTGCTCTAAGACTTTCGGATACCTAAATTACCGAAACACCGAACACCGAAAATGAGTGGAAAATATGGTTGAGTAATAAGGGCTATTATTGGTTAAGGTCTCGCCCGTGGGAAGCATATTCCGTCATTGATAAGGGATAGTTCAACTCCACACCATTGCTGCATCCAGAAGGGTAGAGAGAACTAACCAACATATCGAAAACTTCTCATCCCAATTTTTGAGGTGTCTTCAGGAGTGATTACTTTTATTGCAATCAAATATTGAATCAAGAGAAGTAATTTCCTTCCAATCTAAATTTTATTTCTTATATTTTTATATACTGTTTTATTCCTTTTATTTTTATAACAATTTTGTATGAATACTGATTTTTACTAATTACTAATTATATTTAATATTGATAAAAGACATCGCTATGCGTCATTGAAAGGTCTCACTTCATGAACTTAACTATTGATTTTGAAAAATGAAAAATATAATGATTAAGCATTACTTAAGAATACAAATCAAACGAAATACTTAACTTTCTCATCCAGGAGATTTTTAATAAAGTTAGGCGAAAACTAGGCCCATTTTCGTTATTGTTTTTCAAAAATAAGCTTTAAGGACTCATTTCTTTCTAAAAAATGACTAATGTAACAATGAAAATTTCTTCAATAAATTTAGATATAACATCTGATACTTCATTAAAAACCGTATAAAATGTTAAAAACGTTCAAAAATTGGGAGAAAAATATTTTTCTCCCATTTTCAGCTAAGAACATTTAAATGATTATTTGCATTTTTTTAAATTTATAGTATTATTTTAAAAATAATGATCTAAAGGCGCATGCATTTTTCCTATCTCCACTAAAAAAAAAATTGTAATTTGTATTTTGAATCAAAGTTTTATATGCCATAAGGGTGTAGTTACAAACAAAAGCGAGAAAAGTTACAATAAAATGTAATTCTATACACATTAATGTAGATTTATCTTTTTAAAGTTACAAATAACTCTATCACATAATCAGTTAAAAAGTCAGGAACATATCAGCATGAGTTTAAAAAATTTCTCATGGTATTTTTGAACAGCTAAGGTGCAGAGTTTTGTTACTTTACCAGTAAAAAGAATCGTGATTAAATTCAGAAATTCACCGAAGTCAAATCCTGAATAAGATAATTGTGTTTTTTATACACTAATGTCAATAAATTAATTCAGAGTCAGACGGAAATCGAACTCTAAAACACATATATGACCTATAAAATGATTACACACATCTTCAAAAATCATCTGCAAATTGCACGATGACACCGATATTACGTCTCAACGACAAGAGTGGAATAAAGATGTATAAGAAATATATGCAAAGAAGTTATAATCGCTTATGAGCAATTTAATAAGCGGTCTATAAGACTTTCAGTGCAATAGCCGTATAGTTATGACACAAAAGGACGCATTTGGATGATTTTTTTAAGTGGTAGAATAATCGGCCGTCTGGAATGTGGATGTACCTAGCTGGAAGAATCCAATGATCTTGCTTATTATACTTTTTTTAATGTTATAATAATTACATTTTCACATTTTAAAATTCATTGGTATTTTAATCTTTCGACTTCTTTGATTTCTGGGATGTAATTTGCATTTTTTAAACCGCTGATACTATTAATTATTGGTTGTCTTTTAATTTATGATGAATTTTAAATTGCATGACTGAATTGTACGTGACGTTTTTAAACACCATTTGTTTGGTGCAGTACAGCCATATTTGGCTTTTGCGCCATTAAATAACAAAATCCAATCCAATGAGCTTGTATACTTCTTGGAATCACCCAGAGAGTCATTCCCAGACATTGGAAACGGTTCCAAGATTATGGTAATGTGAGTAGACATTACAGCACGGATCGCCCCCGAGTTAAAATGCCGAATGAGGATCAGTATTTGGCAGTTACTGCCAAATGAAACAAACGGAGCGAAGCAGCACATTTGTCTAGTCAATTCTCTTCAGTCGCTGGTATATAGTTTCAAGGCAGACTGTGCACAGACGCTTAGGGCAGATTAGTCTATATGCTCTTAGATCTGCCAGAAGTGTTACATGTATTGCAACTCACTGTCGCTAGAGGTTAACCTTGAGTAGAGAGCATGCATTTAGGACACTACAACATAGGGCTTGTGGGATGTTTTCCGACAAGTCTAGGTTTAGCTTCCAATCTAATTCTCACCGGACTTTCACATGGAGAGCGCCAGATACCGTTACCACCAAGAGAACATCATTGAACGACACCACTATGGTGGAGCAGCATTGCTTTTTTGGGGAAGAATTATTCTGGGTTCCAGAACTGACCTGCGTGTTTAAATTGGAACCGTAGGTCAAATTTGTCGGGACATCATTCTGGAGCAACATGTACGTTTTTTTCTGGGCGCCATGGGCGCAGAATTCGTGTCTTTGGATGACAACGCCCGTCCTCACAGTGAGAAGATCGTAAATGAATGTCTTCTATCGGAGAATATCACCAGTATGAATTGGCCAACATTCTCAGTGGACTTGAATCCAGTAGAGCATGTGTGGGACATGCTTACCGATGTGTTGTAGCTCGTCAATCACTTCCTATATGTCTACCCGAAATTCGGAGAGCAATGCTGGATGAGTAATGTAATATTCCCCAGGATCAGCTTGATAATTTGATAGCATGTCTAGGCATTGTAAGGCCTGCATTGCATCGTCTGGGAGATATACTACGTATTAATCATGATACCAACCATGTAATATAGGTTTTGGTAAATAGGTTTTTTTTTGTTATTTGCTCCAGGAACCAAAAAATCGCAATTTTTATGAATGATATAAATATATAGCATCTTTTTTTTCACTTCATCTTTTGTTTAATAAATAGGCTTACAAATACGTCAAACATGTTTTGCTTCTGACTCTTTCTTTACCAGAACTTGCATTATCCTTAATTTATGGACATGTGTGTATATGTATATTAGTACAGTATATAGTAGTAGTATATTATTTAAAAAAGATTTTAAATAACACTGGCCACCTTCAACATTAGATGGTTCGCCGAGATAAAAGGTTGCTAAAGTTTTCAATTAGATACTTTGTATAATTAGCTTTTAATGCAAAGTATTTTTAAACTTTAAATTTTTAAATATAATTTTAATAACTTACACTGCATTGCTCATTGTGAAATGGAATTTCTTAATTTTTGTTTATTTCACCAGAAATCTGAACTTTAATTTGAAAAATGGAAATGGTTTAATATCAACTAAATCAAAAATGTTCAGTTTGAAACAAAATATTATTTTTTTAAATAAGAGGACAGAAAGCAGAATCCTTTAATATTGAAATTTTCAGTATTTTATATTTAAAAATTTATGTAATAGCTCAAATGATCATACAAGAAATAAGGAAAGAAAGAATTCAACAAATAACAGAATGTATTATTTCAATAAAAAAGTAATTTCAATTTCAATTAATTTTTAAGAACGATTATGTGTATTTACCGATCTGATTATATCTAGACAGTAGCACTATTTAAAAATGAACGAACAATTTTTTTATCTTCTATTAATTATAAAGTTGAATTTTAACTATAAGAGCAATACATTTTTAAAATTTTTTTATTAAAAGCAACTTTAAATTATAAGCTCTTCATGGTGGATAAAACGCAGCAATTTCATTCTTTCAACACTCATAACGGAATAAAAATCAAACATGAAATGTTTGTAACGAAAATGAACCCTATTTGTATTTGTTGAAAATAGTGAAATAAATTGTTATTAAGTTTAATAA
Organism: Argiope trifasciata; assembly: GCA_026543055.1. Classification (NCBI taxonomy): domain Eukaryota; kingdom Metazoa; phylum Arthropoda; class Arachnida; order Araneae; family Araneidae; genus Argiope; species Argiope trifasciata. The sequence continues at coordinate 334,663 of JAPMOQ010035437.1, read as the reverse complement.
CACTTTTTTAGTTAAATAATAATAGAAAATTATTGAACCGCAATTAAATTGGTATAATTTAAAAGAAATTTCTTATATTTAATGAAGATGCAAAATTAATTTTTGTGCAACAATATTTAAGGAATAGATTACTGAAAAACACAGAATTTTAGTAATTTTTTAATTAATTAAAATTTACCAAATATCGCTTTGAAGTGCACACTCCATTTTACAAAAATATATTTTTTCCAGATTTCGTAGTTTTAGGTTTTACGGTCTTCCATGCAGAACGCCAAGCAAAGATTCATTTTTAATATTCGTGTAGATGATTTCTGTGCTATATAAATTCATGTTAAACAGTCAAAGGATTGTTAAAAAATCAGTTATTCTGTTGATATGCTTAGTATCTTTTGGATACTTATACTACTCCACAATATTAAAGTTCCAATGAGTAACTTGTGTTTGATTCATAAGAGAGCATGTTTATATTTAAGAAAATATTATATGGAATTAAGTTGCGTATTTGTTGTGCCTCACACACACACACATTTATATTTATTATCAGTGAAGATGATTTTTCAGTAATATAATTTCACGTTGTGTAGATAATGGGTAGTTATTAATGTAAATTTATTCAGTTTATATGGATAATATCTTCAATATATTGATATTATTTCATAATATTAAATTATCAATGAGCTGCGCGCTTGATTCATAATAATTCATGTTGATATTCATGAAATTTTTATATAGAATTAAGTAACATATTTGTTCTTATTTTTTTGAATTTTTTTAATTCTTAAAGTGATTTTTTCCCGATTTCAGATTTCCATATGTAAATACTTAGAAAGCATAAAAAAGCTATGAAAGTCAATGACATAAAGATGGTTTATCAGGTTAAGTTTCTAATGTACGAAATAAAAATGAAACCACACCAGAATACACTGATAATCAACAGATGGCGTTTTATTTCCAACATCAAAAGACCATCAGATGTTCCTGTCCATTGAATATTTCGAGAAGGTAAAAGTTTGGTAAGAATAAAAATTTTCAATTATCTTTTTTTTTTTCATAAAAAAATTACTGTGTATTAAATGAAATTTCACATTTTAATTAAATAAGATTTTGCCAACAAAGAGTTAAATATTCAGTATGAGAATCACATCACATGAAATATAACTTACAATAACTTGAAGAAAGAAATAAGAGAACAGTTTCTTCCACATAAATTCAAATTCATAATTGTAGTGACACCACAGAAAACTATGTATATACACTTAATATTTAAGTGTTTTCTTAATATATTATCAATATAGAATCAACAATTAGAATATAAGAACGGGAAACGATTACCAACGACTAAGCTATGACTTTCACATTAATCCTGATTCATTCATTGTTTTATACCAAAAAACCCTTCAATAGTGTATTAAAAACGGAGATAGCTAATATTCAGAATTGCCTATTTAAACAAACGCGAGAAAAAGCATTTTGAATAAATTATCATATAAAATATACTCGTTATTTTGCAAACATTAATTCATCGTACTTTCATTTTGCAAAAGGGCAAAAAAATTGTTTATACCTTCTGGCATCTGAAAATACAACTTTCTTTTTCATTGCAACTAATATACTTTCTACATTTTCTAATTCTTATATATCACTTTATTTTTACGAATACCTGCAATAAAATGATATTACATTTAATCTAGAAATTCTTTTTGCCTTTATATTTTCGCATATATTAACACAATAAGGAGTGTTCATCATTACATCTAGCATCTACGCTCTAAAAAGTCTTCATATTCCAGTCCTCCCCTCTAATTTCACGTGCGCTTACGTCAGAATGTCGTCTTTTATTTAGTACTTCTTGTTTTTAATGGTATTTGTATAATATGGAGTGTCATTACGACATTTGCTTTCTATACATTCCTTAGTCTCCATACTTTCTTTTCCTTCTCAGATTTCAGGAATACCAAAAATGGAAGGACATCATTAAATAATATGAATTTTTTAAATCTTTTTATTTTCAAATGTACTTGCATAACATGAAATATCCCCATTATATTTTAATATCTAGAGATTCTCAAATATTTATTCTCCTCTCTTCCTCTCAATTTTCGCATATATTCATTTGCTACGGAATGTCATGCTCATTTTATTTTGAATGAACTTTCTTTTATATCTTAGCCTTCCATGCTCAACTACCCTTCTTTAAGTATATTTACCATGGAGTGTCATCATTATATCGAAGTGTATTTTTTTTCACCTTACAGTTTTCACGCATAACGAAGAGTACCATCATTATACCTCATCTATACTCTTCCTTTTTTCTTCTCTTCATTTTACAAGTTCACCAATTATGGAATGCCATCATTACATCAAGTATGCACAATTTTCACCCTTCTATTTTCAAGTGTATTTTCAAAGCATTAATAAGCCTCATTGCATCTCAAGCTTATACTTTCTCCAGATTTTACATTCATTTCTTTTTACGTATATTTAATATGGAATGTCATCATTGCATCCAGTATCCAATTTACATATTATCCTTCCATTGTCAAATGTACTTTCTTATCGAGGAGCGTCATCATTACATCTAATCTCTATACCTTCACAAGTCTTTTTTTCTTCTTTCAATTATATTTTTATGCATATTTAACCCTTTCAGGGGCACTATGCCAAAAATGATTTTTTTCGAAACAATTATTTAAATCTGATTATATCCTATTACTGACATGTAATTTACAGTTTAAAAAAATTAAGGTCCTTAGGGAGCTGGGGGGTAGGTGACATATGTCACCGCGCATCTAGAACATGTTTTGGAGCGAATTCACAAATATGCAACTCGTAATTAGAAGGTATTTTTATGAAATGAAAGCAGTTTTAGGGATTCATGACGCTTTTTAACATGAATGACGCAAAAAAATGAGCTTTTTGAATTCGAAAATAAAGTTTATCGGAATAAAATGAAGACAAATTACATCATATGAAAACATGCTTCCATCTTGAATTTTTTGTGTGGAAACAGAATACTTTCTAAGACTCGTGCTGCCGTCTATTGGCAAGATAAAGACTTAAAAAACGTTAGGAAATTTTATGTAGTTATTTCAACGCGATTTTCTAGTTTTAAAAAAATTGTAAAAAGGTGACATATGGAGTATGTCACCGCCCCTGAAAGGGTTAAAAAGGAAATTTATTATTTCTAAAGTATTAATATTCTTAATATTCTTTTTTTAATCATTTTTCTCTTGAGTTATTATATACAATAGAATATCAACATTGCACCCAATTTCTATGCTTTTTTTAGTCCCTGAATTCTTTACTGCCGCAATTTTTTCATGTACAATTTACTATGGAATATCATCATTATATATTCTTGTACTTCCTCCTTTTTATTTGTATTTGCAAATTATCTTTTGCTTTTTTTATACATTCTTTTGTTTGAAACTCCTTTTTACTTATAATCTCTATTTTTTCGGACACTTACATAATATGTGGAACTACATGCAATTCCTATTTTATATTTCTGTAGACTTTATTTATCTTTTTACATTAATTTTCTATCAAAAACGTAATTATTACTTTCAATGAGCAATTTATATATCATCCGTGTATGTTCAAGTATACTTTCATATCGAGGAGCATCATTATTACATCTCATCTCTATACATCAGGTCTTCAATTTTCTTTTCTCAACTGTATTTTCATGTATATTTAATGAGGAAATTCATCTTTACTCTAGTATGCACTTTCTTTTGTTACCTTTTTTTCACGTGCCCGGTCGTAAAATGGAATGCCATCATTGCATCTAGTTTCAACACTTTCTTTGGTTTTGCATTCTCTTCTCCAGAATTTTTTTCAGGTATATTTTGCTATAGAATGTTATCGTTATATCCACTGAGTACTTAATTTTTATAATTCTTTTTTCACGTCTAGTTGCATAACATCCATTGTTATTTTTATACTTTCTATTATCTGAAGATTTTATTTCTACTTAAAACATATACTTTTAAGTATTAGAACATAAGCGGAATCGTCTTACATTCAATTTCAAACTTTTGTAGTCTTTTATCTTCCTTTCTTCAGCTCTACATTTTTTTTTCGTATTAAAGAATGTCATCGTCACATTTAGTTTGTACTTTCTCACTTACCATTCTATTTCACACATGATTACATAGAATAAAGTATTCATTACTACATCTAGTGTGTATACTTTAATACGTTTTAAATTTTTTTTATTTATTTCTTCTTTTGTACTTACATTTAGTGCTCCCTTCCTACTTTTACGTGCAAATGCATGAGAGTCATTACATCCAGTCCCCTACATTTACACTCTTTTCTTCCCTCTATTTTCAAGTATACGTACAATGGAATATCATCGTTACATCGATTGTAAATTTTCTTTTTTAACTTCTATTTTGAAATATAATATGAACAGTCATTAATGTATCTAATATCTATAATTCATTTTTCCTCTCATTTTTTACATATACTATTATGGAATGGCATTCTTACATCTATTATTTACCTTTTTTTATCCTTATACTTTCGCATATACTTGCCTAACAAGGAATATTCATAATTACATCTAGTCACTATGTTTTCTTTAGAATCTACTCTTTAATTCTCTGCAAATTTCATTTATATCTATCATAGAATGCCATCATTACAGCTAATATACAATTTTTTTCGATCCTATTTTCACATAAACAACATTAACTATTCATTATTATATCTAGCATCTATGCTTTGATAAATCGTTTTATTTATCTCATCCCTTCTGTTTTTATGAATACCTATTATGAAAGTCCATCATTAGAAGAAGTGTCCAATCCCATTTTACTTCTCAATTTTCATATATATTTCTATAATATGTAGCGTTATCATCTCATTCAGTTTATATCATTTTTCTAAACTCTGCATTCTTTAGAGTTTTCACGTACATATGCTACAGAATGCCATGATTACATGAAATTGCATTTTCATTTATACTCTTCTTTTTTCAAGTATACTTGCATAACATCCAGCTCCTTTATTTTATACTTTTTCTTATCTGAAATTCTACTTTCTTGTTAAATCTACTTTTTTTTAAAGCATAGTAACATAAAACGACTTATCATCATTACACCGTGTTCTCATTTTCTATTTTTAGAAGTTCTTATATACCTTCCTTCCCCTCTATATTTTTCCTGATAAAGAATGTCATCATTATTTTTAGTATGTACATTCCTTTTTATTACTATATATATCTGTTCGTTTCAAACATATACTTAAATAATATAGGGAGGCACTATTAAATGTAACTTTTACATTAAGATTATTTTGTCTGAGCTGCTTCATTCTCTTCAATACTCATAATTTCTAAAATATAAGAACGACTTGTAGTGTCCTCGCCGCAATTAATCTCTAATTTTTACTTTTTCTAAACTCTCTTATTTCATGTATATATTTATAATATTTGATATATTTAAATACATACAGCAATCTAGACAATATGATATTATTTCTTCGAATCTCAATTTTCTCATCACTTTTCTATTTCTTTGCTATATATACTTACAGAATATGGCATTTCAACAATACATATTTTTCCACTTTCAACATTTTTCTCCACTTTTCGGATTCATGTATGAAATGACACCATAACATACAGTCATTTTTTTCGTATCTACTTTATTTTCTGTATCTTCTTTCCACATATACACTGAATATATAAAGTAACAAAATTACATCCATGTTCTGCTTTATTTTTTACTCCGGCATTTTAATGTATACCTTCAGGAATTAAAATATCATTGCATCTAATTTCTACTGTTATTATGAAACAGCAACAGAGGCCAAATATCTCGTAAATAATTAGTTTATTGAATAGATAATCAAATAAGAAAAATCACGCACATGTCGGTATACAACGCAGACAACCACAAACGCTCAGCATAAGTATTGCCATCAGCTGAAGAGAAATTACATTCAGTTACGGTTATGGATAATACAACTTACAATGAAAGTCTGATTATTCCCAACATCTACTTTTATTAAAGTATCTGACTACGTTAAAAACACTGGTTATCGACCACATTGGCGATTTTTAAAAAATTCTAATTATTTCTAGTAGTTCAGTCATTTCTCTTTCCAAAACAGTTCATCTTTTCTAAGAAAAGGAAGGAAAAATTCTATCAACCAAGATAAAAAAAAATTTCGACTAAAATTTGTCTTTAGCTTCCATTTTCCCAAAAGTTTAATATTCATAAAAATTCTCCACTGTTAACACGATATTCCCAAAACTAATAGAGGTATTTACATAAAAATTCCAGCGTGCGTTTTAAATAATGTGGACAATGAAATGAACCAAAAGTTTTATTGTCGGTAAAATACTTTTTCATTTAGAGGTGTTTCTAGAAAAATTAAGTTGTAAATTTATGGTAAAAATGCATATATGCTCCTACTTTTACCCTTAACTTCTTTGCATCTGAAAATATTTCTTAGATTTTGGCTCATTTCATTCATAATTATATTGAATAACTTCTGTACAATGAAAAATAGGATTGCTGCATTACCATTTTGTGTAGTGTGCAAACCGCTTTGGTTCAATTTCACTAAAATTTACTACAAATTTACCCGTTTCTCAAAATATATTATATTTTCAAATAATTGTTCTTGTATTTATAGTGTATTATTGACAATACATCTAAAAACCATAAATAGTTTCTAAAAAATCCGATGTATCAAAATTTTTTCTTCGAACGTAGTCGGATACTTTAAAATCTTTAGTAATTTTACCTGTATTAATAATAGATGACGTTTCATCATTCATTTTGTCCTTGTTTTCTGCTTACACGTATGCTTTTAAAACATGAGGCATCATCACTCCAATTAATCCTGAAATTACCAGATACAATGTAGAGACTGCTTTACTTACTACATTTCTTTTGAAGTAAAATTATAGTATATCACATTACGTCAGAAACTTATTGTCTACATTATTTTCTACATTTCTGTTATTATATATACTTGCGAATACGGTGTTTTATCATTATATCAATTTTCTACTTTTAATTTTGGCCATTATTTTAGTTTCAAGTATATATACAGAATATAAAGTGTCATCATTGCATTCAGTGTCTGCTTATTAATTCTTTTGCTTTAGCTTGCACATAGACAACTTTGTCCTCATTACATCAAGCACCTTTTTTTACAACATCCGGTTTTTATAATACTTACAAAACATTAAATATCAGCATTATATTCAATATCTAAGTTCTACATTAATTCTATCCTATTATTTCTGCTATATAACATACGAAATTTCGTCACTGAATTCCAGTTTTCTCTACTTTCTTTCTAACATCTTTTTTTCAACTGTGTTTGAAGAATTACACGTTGTCTTCTTTTTCTACTTTCTTTTCCACCTTTTTGTTTTCAAATGCAATAATTAAGCTCCTTCATTATTACTTTCAGTCTTTATTTCTTAATTTCGTTTTCTACTTTTTTGTCAAATATATAATAGTATAAAGCATCACTTTCAGTCTCTACTTTCCAACTTCTTTATTATCATTTATACATACTTAAAAAATATGACGTTACATCAGCACATCAATTTTATACATTTTTTTTCTACCTCCTTGTATTTAAGCATATTTATTAAAAAAACAAGCATCATAACAGTCGTTCTCTACTTACTACTTTCACTATTCTGTGTGTGTGTGTGTGTGTGTGTGTGTGTAATTAAAAACCTTTTTGAATCTGAAATTCTGAAATAATTTTTAGTTTCGTTTCCATAATTAGTGTCGTTTTTGTTTTGTTTACATAAATTTATCAATTATATTAATTTAGATTTGTTTCTTTAATAGGTTCTATTTTATTTACTTTTCATTATGTGAACTTTTAGCGTTTAATTCCGAATTAAATTTTAATTTCGATTCCGAACTAATTCGTTTCAATTTTTGTTGACTGAGGAAATAGGTTTTAATTTTTTTAATGCTTTTATGGTTGTATATTATGACTTTTTTTATTATGGCATATAATCTGTACTTTCTAGTTTCTTTCCAATTCCTTGAGTTTCAAAATATATATAAGTAATATTGAGAATCATTATACCCTTCTTCACGGCTCCTGTGTCTTTAAATGTGCATAGATGACATATATATAATGTCATTTAATCAATACATCCATTATGTATTTTATACTTTCTTTTCTGCTCCTTTGCATTCAAGTATCTTATCATATCTAATTTCTACTCTATTTTCTATCACTTTGTTTTCAATATACAGTATGTAGCCTCATGAATAACTCCTGTATCTGCTTTCAACTTTCAATTCTATCATTATTTTTTTACAAAAACTTAGAGCATATATGGATTCGATTCTGTTCTCCTTCAACTTTTTTAAAACTTTTTTCTATTTAAAAACACATTTGAAGGATATGAAGCATATTCATTATATTCAGTTTATCTTTAGTTTTTCTTCTGCCAATTTGTTTTCATATATGCTGAAAGAGTATGATATTTCATCCTTAAATATATATTCTGCTTACTGCATTTCCTGTATATCCTTTTCCATTCACATAAAAAAAAAAATGTTAACATTACATACAGACTCAACTTCCCATTATCATTTCAGCCCTCCTCTTTTACATCTAACACTACTTCATGCTTCCTTTTTCAGCCTTTTATTTTCGAATATACAAATAGAATATGGCGTTTCATCTGTTCTTCAAGTTCCTATGTTTTTTCCTACTCCTAACTTTTCACATAAACCTACAGAATATGGCGTTTTATCATTACATCGTTTCTGTATATTCAATGTCTTTTTCTGCCTTTTTATTTTCAGATACATTTAACAGATATGAAACATCATGCTTAGATAATATGATGTTTTATT
>JAPMOQ010035437.1:285282-306721 GCA_026543055.1 Argiope trifasciata | reverse complement strand
TTCAAAATTAAATATCTCTACAACAAAGATCGATAGAATTATGCGGTAAACTGTACGTTTATTAGAAAAACTGTAAAAAAAATGAACAAAGGTTTAGAAAGTTTAGTTAAAAAAATGGTTTACGGGTGGCGCTCTAAATCACAATGCCCATAGACGCTTTCAGTGTGATGTCAAAAATGAAAAATGACTCTCAATCTGACTCCTTGTGACTTCTTTCTGTGGGGAGCATTGAAAGACACTGTCTTTAGAAACAATCCCGTCACTCTAGTTGAGCTTGAATCGTTGATTGGTGTTGCATGTGATTCCTTTTCCGTTGAGGCATTGCAAGACGTGATGTCAAATTTCATTGTTCGATTACGTCACCTCATTGTTCCGGGCGGTGAACATTTTGAAAAAATTGTATTTTGATTGCGAAGAGCGCATCACTTTATTGTTTTTTTAAGACTGCTTGCAGAGAGAATTTTCAACGCAGAGCGTCATCTGTTAACGATTTTTGTAACTAAAATTTCTAAACTTTTGTACAGCATTTTTACAGTTTTGCTAATAAACGTGCAGTTTACCACATAATTCTATCGATCTTTTTTGTAGAGATATTTAATTTTGATATCAGGGCTTATTCGCTGATCACCCTGTACTTTTTTACATACACTTATGAAATGCAGTGTTTCATCATTAGATCTATCCTCTTTTTTGATTTTGTTTTCTACTTTTCTGTTTCCATGTATCCTTAAAGAAGTTGAAATTTTTGAAATGTTTTCATTACATTCAGTGTATACTTTCTTTTCTACCTTTATATTTTCATGTACACTAACAGAACGAGAAGTAACATAATTACATTCAGTCTCTACTTCCTTTTCTACCTTTCTATTTTGACATATACATGCAGAATAATGGTTTATTACATCCAGTTCTTTTCTAAACCTTTCTTTTCAAGTATACTTGCAAAACATGGAGTGTCATGGAGAATTATGTACTCTTTTCTTCTTTCAAATATATAATATATCGTTTCATTATTCTATTCAGTCTCTACTTTCTTCTTTATTAATCCCTCTGTTTTCACATATGCTTATAGAATAGCTTTTAAAATATACTTATAAAATATGAAGTGTTATCATTACATCTAGTTTTTACTCTCTTTTTTAACCCTTTGTTTTCATGTGTGCTTACAAATACCAAATCTATCATTGCATCTTATATCAAATTTCTTTTTTTTCCCGAAACTCACCGTTTTCATACATCATACTTTCTTTCCACCTCAGTTTTCATATATATTACAGGATACCGAATTGTATCATTGCATTTATTTCCACATTATTTACTCTTCCTCCATTTTCACGCATTCTCATAGAATATCGCGCTTATTTTTGTTAATATAATGGAAGGAATTGGAGAGTATTTTCAACCTTCCCCTTTAGATAGAATTGTATCCAGAAATTCGATATAGCTTCTTTTGATATTGAATATTTGGTGTGGAAGCTCTAAAGCCAAAAATTGTATACAGTCTAATTTGATGCATATCGACATGAAGTTGATATAAATGAACAATTATAATACTTAGATGCGAAAATTCATTATTTTTATCTAATACCATGTACATAGCTTATTGACGTTTTATATTATTCGCAGGCTAACAGATATTTCGACATACTGTGTATATGATGATGGATTTTATTTGCAATTTTATTCAGAAAACTAATTTTAGTAATTATAACTTACGACCGATTTTATCTTTCTACCATCATATGTTATGTTTCAGTGCTCAAGATCAATATCCCTATATGAAGAGTTTCCCCAAATCTTAATACAGATTTACAGTTTCAATAAATTTTATTTGCAATTTTATTCAGAAAACTAATTTTAGTAATAAAAACTTACAACGGATTTTAGCTTTCTACCTTCATATGTTATGTTTCAGTGCTCAAGAACAATATCCCCATACGAAAATTTTCCCCAAATCTTATAACATATTTACATTTTCAATTAAAAATTTAATATCTAATTTGTTTTCCAAAAATAATTTCCATTTTTTTCAAGTTGACAAATAGACATAAGTTAGATATAGTTTAAAAAATTAATTATAAATTGTAAAATTAAAATTGTTTCAGTCTTGGGAAAGTTAAGAAATGCTTCAAGATTACTTAATGATGTTTTCTGGTGATTACATTACATTCTCTTATACAATTATTTTATCAATAAGATAATAAAAGAGTGAAAAAATTTACTCTAAAAGGAATGCTCGGTGTCTTAATTTTTGTTAAAAGAAGAATATAAGCAATAGGGAAAAATAAACAAATATATAACTTTGCAAAAGCATTTTAGAATAATAATGAGAAAAGTAGATAAAAGGCACATATCAACGGAAAAAAAAGATTTATCAATACCCAGCTTCCGGAATACAAAATGTAGCTAAAATCTATGATTTAGTATATAATTCAACTCCGATCGAGACGATTCAATCAAAATGAAGACAGAATATGTAAAACGAGGTACATTTTTTTCATCAGAACATGCAACACAAGCTTTTTATTGAGTCAATAAATACATAGTACATTTAATCAATAATACCTTTATGAATATTTTTTATTCACTCACCACAGCATTTCTCTTTGAATTTTGTTCGCTCTTAATTTTTTTCATTTTTTCAAGAGCAAAATTTTATCATTAATTTCATGTATCTTTAAATAAAAATGTTAAATTAAAAGGCTAATTTGTTATTGCATTATTAAAACAAAATTTTAATTTTATTTAAATCTAATAAATGCTATAAAGACATAAATATATTATATTTGACGTTATAATATTTATTAGTCAGAATTCTAACATTAAATCACCAAATATGTCATGCAAAAACAGCTCAAAATGATTTTGATGCCGTGTCGTTAGATTTATACGTATCAAATTTGACACGTAGTAGTAGGTACTCTTAGAAAGGAGCTTTTAAAATTTTAATAAAATCATTTAATTGAAAATTAAGCAAAATGTAAAATAACTTCTCAATATAATCCATTTTTATATCCCTTTAAAACTAAAAAATAAAATTTTTTGGTAATATTAATTTTATTACTGTGTATTTATTCCTCTAGCTTTAATGGTTTAAAAATTTAAGAATATTTCACAATAACATTTTAAATTATTTAAGGAAGAGGATTTATACTTAAGCTTATTGTAATTATAATAAAAGCATATTTTTAGGTCACTAATATCTCTGATGTACATCTGTACTTATAATAAAGCTCAATGTGTGTGTGTGTGTGTTGGCGCTCTACAGATCAGACCGTTGGACCTACAGCTACCAAATTTGGTACATGTATACCTTGGAGGTCGGGAATGTGCACCTCGGAGCCCCTTTTTTCGAATTTTTAATAGTAGAATTTGAAATAATTAAAATTTAAGCGAAATTTCGACGTTTTTCCGCTATAACTTCCGAAAATATTACCGCACAAACATGATTTTTACATCAATTTAAAGATTAAAAAAATCAGCTTTCTAATAGTATCATTGTTTTAATGTATAACTAAAGCTTCTATTTTTAACGAATTTTTAAAGAAATATTTTGACCATGTTTTTTTTGAGCACGTGACAGGATAAAATAAAAGAAAACAATGACGGAAGTTCAAATAATAATTAAAAAAAAACTATCATCGTAAATCAAGTCTAAAGAAATGTAGCTTTTAGCACGTGACTGAATAAAATAAAAGAAACATAAAATGTGATATTTTCTAAAAAATTAATGCAACGCAAAGGTTTCTATAATCGTTTGCAACATCTAAATCATTTATTCATTTTTTTTCCTTTTTCGCTTTCTTTAAAAAAAACATATTTAATATTTTGGCAGCATCACGGAAAAAAACATTTTTAATTTCAGGCCAATCAATGCCCGGAATTACTTCAAGTCTAATGAATATGTGACTTAATTGAAAATTTTAGAACGCATTACTCATGTCGAACCAGCTGGTCACCAAAGGCGGCTAGTTATAAATAATTTTAAATCCGAAGGCGAACCAAAATCGAAATTATATCATGCTATAATGATATAATTAGGGATTCACGCGCCATTTAATGCTCACTACATCAGCAATCCTTTTGTTTGGAAAATTTAAACTTTTTGATAGCCATTTTCAAAAACATTGGGATTTTTTAGGTATATTTAATACAATGAGTTTTCAAAAGAAATCAGTTTTATTTACATTAAATAAAATTATTGACAGTTGGATTTAGATGTTTAAATGCTTTTTTGACCAAAACTTATAAATAAAAGACTTTAAGTCTTTTATTGGGGTTCGTGTATCGTTGATAGTCATTTCAACTCGTTTTGGCGAGTAAAATAAACTCTCATCACTTAAAATATTTCTTATCTCCACGGTATTTTTTTTCTATCCGACTTGTTTTAGTCTGGTTCCCTTTTCTTAAAAAAAATTATTCACAAATTCAAAATTTCTAATACAACAGAAAGTTAAGTTTTAACAAGCCTTTAAAGAATTATCGAAAAGATTTTCCACTTTTAAATTTGAATTATTAAAAATACATTTAAAAATATGTCCAAATAAAATATCACTAATAATTTTTTAAACATAAAATTATAAAGTATAACAAGAATTTATTCTAATTAGATGCACAAAGGGAAAACTAAAAATTTCTAAACAATTTTTTGTCAACTAAAACTCAACACATTATGGACACTTTCTATAAACTAGGGTAAAAGTGTAGAATAGTGTGCCCCTTGCTGCGCCAAGGATGCCAAGTCACCAATAAAGATGGCGGACAAAATAAACACTTCTATGAATCAGTTATGGTTACCACTTTATGATCACTCGTACCACTCGTATGGTTACCACTTTTATTAAAATTATGATCTTAACTGATAAGTATAAGAATTTTTATTTTTATTTGAGATTTATTTAATCTATTACTTAGATTTTTATTAAAAAAATTTTTAACCTTTGGGATCACTATCGCTTCTTATCTTAATTTTGTAGAAGTTTTTCAAACCGGCTGCGCCGATCTGTTGTGTACAAAACAAATTTTAGAGCAAGCGATGCTTGTCGACCTCTAAAGAAGGCACCGGGCAGAATTTTATAACTGAAAAAAACATTCTAGAGCTTCGCTACCGACGGGAACGGGAATTTGGTAGCTTTGCTAGCACACTGAGCATAAGGACAGTGTGAGATAACAGGAACAGTACATAAAAACAAATATCCTTTCCTAACTTCGTCAACTCTTAAAAAAATGTATATATTCCACTCACCTTCATCCATGCTGCAGATTTACCGGACATCCATTCTTGCACAAGTGCCTACATCACAAATTATTAATGGAACGAACGTTACAGCAACAAAAGAATTACGAGAGCTTCGAAAAATTCCATTGCAGCTATCTTTTAATGTGAGAACGCAGACGATTTCGTAAATTACGATTTCAGACGATTTTTCAAAGTGCATACTAACAATTGAAAACAAATATTTCCTATTCGTATTTACATTTAAAAAATAGAATTGTATTTCTTATTATTGTAAAAAACTTTCAATTATAATATAAAACAAAATTAAATTCCATAATCGATATTTTTTATTTAACATTTTTCATAAAATAGTTGTAGTTCATGTATAACTAAACTATTGCAAAAAGTAGAAAACAAAACAAAATTAGGGTTGCTGGAAGAATGTTCCGTTGGGTTGCCGAATTGGCGGGAAACTCGGGGGAACACCATGCCACACTTCACCCTAAACTAGTATTTAAAATTCGCAAAAACTCCAGCTTTGAATGTAGTAGGACAACATCCGAATCCTGCAAATATTCTTGCACTGAACGTAGCAGTTTCTTAAATGGTAAACAAACAACAAAATGTCTACCAAAACAAGTGGGCGTTTCTGCCACAACTACACATCAGAAAGTCAATAACTTCTAAGATACTAAAGAATTTTGATATAAAATTCGCAAACTTGTTGATCCAGGGATTCAGCAACTCTTGAGCCCCACATTTAACAGAAATAATGCATCATTTTTTAATAACCATATTTTGAAGAACACCAGAAAGTATCAATTATCCCGACAATAACAGATCCGAATCATGGGTTACAGACTCCTAGCGGTGAAACAAAGAATTTACAAATAAATACAGGAGACAAGCCAGAAAGTGCCGACATCCTGGCATAAGGATAGCGTGTCTTCCCCGTGATCTGGGCGTCCCGGTTCGAGTCCCTGTTCGGGCATGGTTGTTCTGTGTTCTATCTGTGAGATGTATGAATAAGTCCCCCCTGTAAAGAGGGATTGTGCAGGCAAATGATTTTGAGTCATCTTCATTTGAGCTAGAAGTCAGACTTCTGCCCTCTGGGTGCTCAGGGATCTTTACGCTCAGAAGCTACTGCACCCCCTTTCAGTGGAAATACGGACACGACATCATAATCATCAGCATCAAGTCAGAAAGTCCAAGGAAAAGAATGTACGCTAGACAAGGATAAAAACAGAGGAAAAAATTTCATCTGTAAACTGACGTAGACATTTGCGATTGTGAACTTCCTATGATTTAATTTATGATTTCTTCTTTATATAAAGTTCATCTTCACATTGAAAAGTTTCTCTCGTATTTCTCCGTCCAATGAGTGGTTTTTTTTCATATCTTCATTTTTAGCTCTATTTTTGTTTACGTTCTTCATTGCTTAAATTTCAAATCGCCGTTACTTACGGTATTCGACTACGTTGGAAACACTGGTTATCAATCACATTGGCGAATTCTTTTTAAATTGTTAATTCTTGTGGTTCAGATTATCCTATTTCCTAAACAGTTTATTTTTACTAGGAAAATGAACATCTAATCTATTATCCATGGAAATTTTATGCAAATCATATTTTTCAGCTAAAATTTGTCTTTGACTTCAATTTTAATTTTCATAAAACTTCTCCACCGTTAGCATGATATCTCAAAAACTAATAGAGGTATTTGCATAAAAATTTCAGTGAGTGTTTTAAATAATATGGCCCATGAAATGAACCAAAAGTTTTGTTGTTGTTGCAATACTTTTTCCTTTATGGGTGTTTTTAGAAAAATTAAGAAGTGAGTTTATGGAAAATATATATATATGTGCATATATTTTTAGCCATAACTTCTTTGCATCTCAAAACTTTTCTTATATTTTGGTGAATTTCATTCACCATCATATTCTATAACTTGTGTACGAAGAACAATAGGATTGCTGCATTGGAATTTTATGTAGATTGTTAACCATTTTGGATAAATTTTATTCAAATTTACTTCAAATTCTCCAATTTCTCAAAATATATTATGTTTACAAATATTTTTGTTGTATTCTTTGTAATTTGTGTTATAATTGGCTATACATCCAAAAACCATAAGTTTAAATAATTTTTAAATAATCAAATTTTTTGAAAACTCTCCTTTGAACGTAGTCGGATACCTTAATTCAAAAAATAAAATAAGTAATAAATAATATGCATGATTACTGTTTGTTTCAGAATGCTGAGACGAACACTTTTCAATTATTCTATCTCCCTAATGGGTGAGACGCTGAAAAATAGGAGCATTTCAGGAATTCTTCATTCTTTGATCTTGCTTTCCAACCCATTAGATACTTCAATTTGTTTCACCAGTATATGAATATCGAGTCTCTTCTGATTGTGTTAGAGTAATCTGAATCTACATTATTATTAAATGTAAACATCTCATCCTTTCATTTTTCCTCTCATCCCTATTTTGGCGAATTAAAGCCCTCCTAACACATGCGCCTAACACACAAAAACTAACGCACCCAACACATATCTCCTAACATACAAAAATGTGAAGGGTTTTAGAATTCATCGGCGAACAATATATCGCGGGAATACATTTTTCTATTTAGAAGGAACCTTCTTTAAAGTCACGGAAAGTTCAAAATTTTAATTGTTAATACCTCCATCAATTTTATAGAAAACGTGAAAGTTTTCCCTATATTTTTATACATTTCCCTATATAAGTTTTTTCGACAATCTCTTTTTTAAAATTAATATTTTTACTACAATTTTCTTATTGGGCTTCTACAGGCGCTGTAAACTGTCTCAATAAATTAAGCATAATCAGCATTTTACTTTAGGTACATGGTATTTCCCTGGCTATACAAGACGCCGTTTTAAATTTAAAGGATTTTACTGATAACTGGAATAGGTGCCCTGAAACAGACTGATGATTTTCAAAAATGCATAACCAGAAACGCTTATGATTAAAGAACAATTCATGTGACTTGACATAAATTTTTTATCCCAAAGCTTATTGTTTTAGTTCAAAAATATGTCGACATATGGCGCTGAAAGATCTTTATAGTATTCTTACCCATTGAAAACAATCAGAATAATCAGCTTCAGAAGGGGTTACAGATTGAACTTCAAAATGAGCGTTATGTGATTGGACGAGCATCAGAGAGATAAACAGCATATTCTGTAGGAAAGTTTCAAAAAATGATCTATTCCCCGGATGAAACATGTTTGCAAATGAATGAGTTGTTGGACATAAATGATGGTGGCAGTATTGATGTGAACTCTATATTGTTTTCAGATGAAATCAATGGATTCATCAATATGCAAAATCGGTGAATTTAAAGATTTATCTCACCGTACTGCTGACGTTTCTTCTCCTTAGATGAGTATTTTAATAACAAAGTAATTACTTTAAATTACTCACGCTTCGCAGGAAAGAGAATACACTGGTCAATTAGTGGCACATGTGGTGCCAATTTCTGGAAATGGCACAATGGTAGCCATTTCCGGAAAATGTCTACCAGTTTTGTCTTCCTTCTTTTGTCGTGTAATTGCAACATTTCGAAATTATTATATTGGGATTTTTTAAATAAAAGATATCAAAAAATTGTGGCGTGATTTTCAATTATTTCTTTATTTCCATGTTTCATGTCTGGTGCGCTATCTATCGTTAACTTTTTAAATTCAAACCAAAAATGTAGGAGGAACTTCCAGACGATTCCTGACTACCCGGCTTCCACAAAATCCGGCCTAGTTTCTTTTATCACAATTACAGAATTACAGAATTTATGTTAAAATAGGAACAATTTATATGCTTTAACTAACTTCTTCTCTAATAAATTCTTGAAAAGTGCAGTGCAATATATAAACACATATAAACCACTAGTAAGTACAGAGTCTTCTATTTTAACTCAATACGTTACTGGCAACTGTTTCTCTGAATCACTGGCAGCGGTGGCGTTCACCTTCTAAGTGGCTTGAGATAAATAGAAGGCTTAGTATTCAATGAGAAAACATGTATTATAACAGTGAGCTTTGGTATAAAATCTTTGTCTTTTGGTATTGTTTGGAAAGAAATGAATTCATAGATCTCTAGGCTATGCGACTACAGTAAAAGCTCCTTATTCGCGCTTCCTTCATTCGCGTTTTCGCTATTCCTGGATTACAAAAATTCAACCCAATTCCTATATTCGCGGCTAAAAATTTCTTTATTCGCGGATCTAACAAGTACATAAATTATAATAAAAGGATTCCAATAGGTATCCAACCCAATATCCTTTCTAAATGCCGTCAAATGGACTAACAAAAAAAGTAAAATAGATGCTATTACAACTTTCTTCTTTTTATTTTTAAGAGGCAATTGCTAATGCGACTGCTGCGTATCAATCTGAATGGAAGGAGCTTATAAAAACTGCCAAGCAAGAGAAAAATTACAAAATTCTTCAAACCATTGCCTAAGCCTTAAGATAGTTAATCAAAATGTTCAAAAATTTCAATTAAATTGATTTTTTTATACATTTGGTTTCTTTTATTTTGCCACCTAGGAACGTATCCCCTATAATCCCATATAAATGACCATTCCGCATTCACGGTTTCTGTATTCGCGGCATATTTATGGAACATATACCTCGCGAATAAAGAGCTTTTACTGTATTTTGTTACCCGGTATCCTCTTCGGCAACATTAGGCCGGATAATCGGAAGTTTACTGCAATCAGAAAAGGAAACATTGATGATTTAATTAATCATTTTATAATAAAATTAATTTATCAAATGATAAATTGAAATATCTTACTTTTGAAAAATTTTATTTTGAAATTTGTTCAAATCCCATTTTTATACATAAAAATAAATTATGACATTTATGCTATAATGTAAACAAACCTAATAGGCTTGTAAACACTGGTGAATAAATGTCAAAACAAAATTCAATGAAAAAGTTTGGAATGCGTATATGTTTAGATAATCTAAATAAAACAGGAGTAAAAGCTGACTATAAAATTTCTCAGAATTTAAACAGCTGTAGTATCGCAAAAAAAGGTTTATTATAAATTTAAAAATTATGCTACATTAAACTCATCATTAAGGCATATGTTGAAATATCTTAAAATAAATTTCACTTTATTTAAAAAGCTATTACCCTATCTCATAAATGCGGTCGTCAAATGAGAAAAGTATTAAAAAAAACTATGCAAACTGTTTTAAATGTTTATTTTGAACCAGAAATACACACATTAAATTTTACGCAAAATTTGCTCAGCTTTAATTTTCTAAATCTGCTAAAATAAATAATTGAACACATCACAAGAGTAGTTAAATTTAATGTCTCATAAAATTGAAAAAAATTGATTCGCTAACTTGACAAAAGAAATATATATTTTAAGCCGTTAAAAGAGGTTTTGTTTACATTTTGTTTCAGAATTCCCATAATTCGAATAAGTAAATAATATTTTGATAACAAAGATCAAATATAGTAAATATGTTACCGTTAAAGTATGAAATCCGTTATTTTATAGAATACCAACTGATCGTGTCCGTTAAAGTGTGTAATGTGTTATTAATTTGACACTTTAACTAGTTATTTCATAGAATAACGGTCTGCAGCCCGTTAAAATGCAAAATAATCTATACCATATATCTCGCTGTTTAGTATAAGGTACATTTACGTTTCGTTTAACAATATGGAAAGTAGCGGGGAAAAAAACACGTTAATTTCGAATTCAAGTAAAAATAATTTTTGAAGGACGGCAAAAATACCAAAGCATAAAACAACAAGAATACTTTTTCGCCATACTTTCAAAATGTCAACGACAAATACATTTGCCTTCCACCCCTACTGCATTTATGAACTATTCTAGACCATAAGGATAGAACTTGTTCAGCGTGTTGGCGCCAGTTCATTCCGGTTATTTGATTGCTTGCACGTACAATGCCGGCTGCTGTTCGTGAAATACTGTTTCCACGTATCTAATTGTCTATCATTAGTTTATTTATAGAATACCTAGTTATTACATTTTAGATAAATTGTTTGTTTTACACTTTAAATGTCTCTCATTAGTTAATTTATAGAATACCTAGTTATTTTATGAAATAGCTAGTTAAAGTGTCAAATTAATAACATATTACACACTTTAACGGTCACGATCAGTTATTTCATGGAATAACTAGGTATTCTATGAAATAACTGCATTATATACTTTAACGGTAACATACATTGAAGTGACAAAAGTCATGGGATGACTGTTAATATCATGTCGGTCCTCCTTTTGCCCGGCGAAGTGCAACAACTCGACGTGTCATGGAGTCCACAAGTCGTTGGAAGTCCTCTGCAGGAATATTGAGCCATGCTGTCTGTATAGACGTCCATAATTGTGAAAGTGTGGATGGTGCAGAAGTTTGGGCACGAACGGAGCTTTCGATGATGTCCCATAAATGCTCGATGGGATTCATATCGGGTGATCTAGGTGGCCAGATCATGCGCCGGAATTGTCCAGAATGTTCTTCAAAGCAATCGCGAACAGTTCTGGCCCGGTGACATGGCGCATTGTCATCCATAAAAATCCCATCGTTGTGTGGGTACGTGAAGTCCATGAATGGCTGCAAGTGATCTGCAAGCAGCTGAACATAACCATTTCCAGTCAATGATTAGTTCAGTTGCACCAGAGGACCGAGTCCATGCCATGTAAAAACAGCCCACACCATTTGGCAGCCACCACCAGCTTGAACAGTGCCTTGCTGACAGTTTGGGTCCATGGATTCATGGGGTCTGCGCCACACTCGAACTCTACCATCAGCTCGTAACAACTGAAATAGCGGCTCATCTGACCACGCCACGGTTTTCCACTGGTCTAGGGACCAATCGATATGCTCACGAGCCCAGTAGAGTCTCTGCAGGAGATTTCGTGCTGTCAGTAAAGGAACTCGAGTCGGTCTTCTGCTGTCATAGCCCAAGGAAGACAAATTTCGCCGCACATTCCTATCGGACACGTCCCTCGTACGTCCCACATTGATTCTTGCAGTTATTTGGCGAAGTGTTGCGTGTCTATTAACATTGACCATTCTACACAGACGTCGGCGGTCTCGGTCGTTAAGTGCAGGTGGTCGTCCACTGCGCTGTCCATGATGGGATGTGATGCCTGAAATTTCATACTCTCGGCACACTCTTGATACTGTGGATCTCGGAATGTTGAATTCACTAACGATATCCGCAATGGAATGACCCATGCGTCTAGCTCCAACTAACATTCCACGTTCAAAGTCTGTTAATTCTCGTATTGCCGCCCCATATCACGAAAAACCTGTTCACATGAATAACTTGAACACAAATGAAAGCTCTGGAAAACGAACTGCGCATTTAGACTTTTTCGCTGCGATACTACAGCCATCTGTATATTTGCATATTGCTATCCCATGACTTTTGTCACTTCAGTGTATTAGTATCAAGAGGAATCAAATTTCTTGTTTTCAAAAATTAGACATGCGTTTCAAAATCAGCTATGCGACCCCCCGTTTTTTTTTTCATCTAAAATACATATTAAATAAATCCTTAAAAAACATACTAACAATTTAAAAAAAAACTCTTCAAAATAAAACAATACTTTAAATCAATAAAATCCAATGGATTATCAGGAATGCTGATATCCATGAAAGAAAAAAAGTTACGAGTAATTACAATTAAAGTTCTCCAACTTCCAACTAATGACTCTCCAAACACTGGATTTAACAATCGTGAAACATCTTTAAAGATATATCACCGTGAGGAGAGTATATTAACTTGAAAAAAAAAATTGATAATGCCGATTCGCAAAATAAGAAAATAACACAATAAGATTATGCAGACGTCTGCTGCATCAGTATTTAGTATCGATAAAATACTTTATATAAAACTTCTGTAATTATGACAATGCTAGGACATCAGATTCTTTTAACCCATAAATCTGGTGATATTGTAATGTCTTGATCTCGATAGATCAAAGAACACTCAGAATTTTTAGACACTTCTTAATTTTACATCTATATATATATACAAAGAACAACTCGTTCTTATCTTGATTAAATAGTTGCTATTTACACCACAACAGTCCAAGTTGAAGATCTTTACTTGAAGATCAGTTCTCCATTAAATCGTAAACATAACACCACTGGGAATTCACGGGTTGGTCAGTCAGCGATCATTTCAGGAGGCGCTCCAAATCTCCTGGACTCGTGGGCGTACTCCAATAGTCTCCCACAAACTTTTTTTTTCTTTTTCCCAAAACCAGCAAAAGTTTAGCTTGAAAAATTCACGGAATTAATCGTTGTTACAGTATTTAGTAGAAGTTCTCAAATTGTTTTTTCTTGAATACTTTATGACTTATCACTTCACGTACAACAACGCCACACCATTAAGTATAGTTAATAATAACTACATACATATTTAGCAATATGCGCAGGCTGAAAAACTTCAAATTGTTTTCATTTTTCTAACAATACCAGTTCCAGGATTAAAAAATTGTAGTGGATAATAAAACATTAGAAAAATTGCAAAACTGTTGGGCCTTTTTTTTGTTTCATACATTTCATCATCATTTATGGTAATTTTACTAATTCTTTTTTCTTAATATATCATTTTCTCTATTCACAATTTATTTCTATTTATTTCAAAACAAAAAAAAAACCCCTCTCTTCGTATCGAGCAGATATTCTGCAAGACGGGACTTAATCTTGAACTCTTAACAAAACAGCTTGTTTTTTCTTTTGTAAGTTTTAAAATGTAAGGAAGTTTTTTTTTAGAAAGTTATGTCTTTTGTAGTCGTACCTTTTTTTTTAAAAAAAAAAACTCTTCAAGCTCATTTTTATTCGTTTTAAACAAAAATGCATTCGCACCAAGATGATATTCTATAGTTTGGAACTTACCCTGAACTCTCCCCATGGCTAGTTTTTTGTTTCGTAAATTTTAGAAATCGGTAAAAGAAGGTTATTTATTTAGTATATCGCTTTCTTTTAGCTCCGATTCATTTCAATGTTTATTTTTTTAACCTTCTTCCTACCGAACAAATAATTAACATGTTGTCACTGAATTCATAAGTCAGAATTTAAGTGTAGGTTAAATTCACGTAAAGAAGCATTTTATGCATAGTAATATGGCGTCGGAAATGAAAAATGTTGGTAGAACAAGTAAGTGTAAGTATAAACAGAACGAGAAAATGTAGTATCCTCGGCACGCCAGTTGAATCTGCTGACGACTTCATTGCAAAAACTTACCCTTCGCTGTTGCAGCTGTTCGTGAAACACCTGTCATATGTAAAAAAGTACGTCAATTGCTTTGCTGAATCCTACCAGGCTTGTTTCGATGTTGGCAGAGGCACACTTCTGCTTTTGCAGGAATATTATGTAAGTAAAGAACTTTCTTTTCGTTGCTTCAGTCTTATTTTTTCGGACAACACTTTGCCTTTCCTATCCCATATTTCCATATAAAAATGTTTCTTTATATGTATTTTACCTACCTTTAAAGTCTGTCCATTGAAAGAGAAATCCTATATGGTTAACCTCTTCCCGTAAAATGACGAGTATAGCTCGTCATTGATTTTTCATGCCATATAGCACAATGACGAGCTATATTCGTCATTGTGCAATATGGCGTGACGAGTTATACTCCTCAAGCGACTAAGGTTACTGTTGAATATAATAATCAGTTTAATTTAAAATTTCTAGTGTATTAAATGCGGATGTACTCTTATTACTTATGTTGATATCATAGATCACTATCATATATCGTTTGATTGTCTTGGCACAAGTTACGGCTAAACTATTAGTAATCATTCTGATAAATTCGTTCAATCATTCAAATAAACATTTAGCCTAAACATCCTACTTACTAAATGCTAAACATGCAGTGAAATAAACACCTTAATGAATGAGAGTAATGTAGATCAAGAAGATCAAAGTGATTCAGAAAAATCAGAAAATAAGCATACATTTAACTGATACTGATATTGAAACTAATGATAGTGAAATATTACCAATAAGAAGAAAACGCGCATAATGACTAATAAGTGAATTTTGTGAATACTCTGGAGTCGTAGACACAATATGTGCCTAGAATTATTTTTTAAAAATAATAATAATACCGGAGTGCCGAGAGTAAATGCGAAAACTAGAGGCTAATCCGAAATCACTAGATATTTTTGAAGAAATGTTGAATGTGAACTTACAAATTACAAATAATATAATTTACATCCATACCAATAATATAATTTTAATTAATAATTATAAATTAGTTATAATTATAAAATAAACTAAGATTTCTTAAATAAAAATTAAATAGCTATTTCACCCATAATTTTTGCATTCTTAAATCTTACTGGAAGGGGTTAAGCAATTTTAAACATAATTGATTTTTTGTTCTGTAAAATTTAGAATACAATATAATATTTTTAGAAGATTATTCCTTAGTAATCGTTCTTCTTTACTTCTATTCATTTCAATGCAAAAGATTTTTGCCTTGAATATATATTTTATAGTACAGCACCTACATACATCACTACACACATCAATTTCTCCTTTTAGAACTCAAATAAAAAATGGTTACATCCATTTTTTTTTGTACAAGAGAGATATAATTAATGGGCAATATTAAATGACTAAAGAACTACGAAAACAGTAAATAATAATCGAATAATTTATATATCTATCGGAAAATCTATGACTAAGAAAATTATTTATTTACTGTCTTTTTCGCACTATGAAAACTCAATTTACCATTGCTGATAGTATCATCTGGGCGATTTATTATTCCTTGTAATCACTGCTTTTGGTTTCATAATTTTTTTTTAAATAAAAAAAGTCTGCTGGCGAATCAAATTTTTTACATATCAGGTTTCATAAAAAAATTCTCAATATATAATTTTAAATAGAATCTGCATAAATATAATTTTAAGTAGAATCTGAAATTCAATCAGAAAGGCAACAAAATAATGGAATTTTGTCCAAATAAAAATATAAATTGGCTATTTTCTATCACAATCTCCTTAAAATGAATTAAGAATAGAAATTTCATTATTACAATTATTTTAATTTCTAAATATTATGATGAAATATAAAATACCGCATAATCATATAAAGCATCACATCACACCAAGAATTTCATTTTACTGTTATGTTACTGCACTGTTTACCGCATTTGGTAGCCAATTACCGAGATTAATGTTTTTAAAAATTTTACTAATATGTATTATGCATAATTTTCCTTTCTCGGTTACCACAGCAAAATATTTTTAAACTTCAAATTTTAATAGATATGCAATTTGTACTATTTTAGAAGATTTTTATCGTTGTTTTCACGCTTCAGATTTGCATCATTACGTTACGCTCTTCTCTAATTTTCTGTCATCCCATCTATAATATGTGCTCTTAAACGAAAAATATAAAACCTTAACTAATATAATAACTTTCTTTGCCATGATTAAGCATGTTATTAAGAAAAGATTACATGATTAAACGCACTGATTCAGCATCGAAAAGCAAACAGAATGTTTCATACATTAAGTACAGTATAAGCTCTTTATTCGCGGGGTATATGTTCCATGAATATACCGCGAATACAGATACCGTGAAAACAGAATGGTAATTTATATAGGATTATAGGAAATACGTTCCTAGGTGACAAAAATTTTTAAAAAACAAATATATAATAAATTATTATTTCCTGTCTGTTCCTTTTTCTTATTCATGTTTCCGGTGGATTATTGTATTCAATTGAGTCGTCCATTCTGTATTCGTATAATTTGCTCCAGTCGTTCCATTAATCGTTATATTAAAATGGATAAAATAGTCTTTGAGATCTTCCTAGTGTCAGATTCAAATGAATCTTCTGAATGAGGTGAGTCAATTTTCATTTCTTAATCATTAGTTCTACCTTATTTCTTAGTCATTAATTCTATAAATATACTTATTCATTGAGTAATAAGGTTGCTTTCATTCTGTTTGTTTACATTCTCAAAAGCGGCGAAGGCGGCTTATGTCAAAGTCCTCGGCGATATCATTTAACAACATACTTCAGGCAAAGTTGTAATAAGATCTATTTTACTGTTTTTATGAGTCCATTTGACGGCATTTTCAAAGGATATTGGGGTGGATAACTATTGGAATTCTTTTATTATTATGTATGTACTTATTAGATCCGCGAATAAAGAAATTTTTACCGCGAATACAGGAATTGAATCGCATTCTTTTCATCCGCGAATAGTGGAAACGCGAATGAAGGACGCGCGAATAAGGAGCTTTTACTGTATAATATCTTAGAAGATTAGTCAATAAAAATTTCTCTGACTCTAAAAAAAAATTCAGAGTACAACAATAAAAAAAAATTTTCACCTAAAAAAAATGGCAGTATATTTTTATACATTCAAATACAATACAGAAAAGAGAGCAACTGTGTTTTAAAATGGGCACACTTAAAAAATTATCATCACGAGTTATTTTTGAAATTTTTAACAGTAAATAAAAAAAACTCTCAAAAAAACTATTAAAAAATTACTTTACTCTAAAATTGTTTAAGAAACCTCTACCATCAATAATGTAAGCTGAATTTATAATGAAATATTTTTGTAGTAATAATAAAAAGAATTAACATTTTATTAAAGAATGAATAAATTTTGTAAAATAAAATTAAATATAATAATAAATAAGCAGAAGTTGTAATGCTGTTGGCTAATATCATTGATAATATAAGTGTTTGAATTTTAAAGTGATGTAGAACTCGTTTTCTATGGAGGGTATTTACACAGTTTTAGAATCATTTCTAGACTGCTTAACCACAGATCGATCCACAGAATTTGTTAACCAACCGATTAACCACAGAACTTGTTCGATCTGATATCTCTTTTTCTGATGAACATTTATTAAAATTCCATTTGATAAACCTTCATCTAGATTTCCAGGATAGAAGTAATGCCCTTAAGATTTTTCTTCTTCTTTTACTACTCTCTAGAGTTCATTAGTCATGATTAGTTTGAAAGTTTGCAGTTGAGTAAATATAGTACAGCTTATTTCAGAATGTTTTGGAAATAAGCTGTATTAAGCATTTGTTTTTAAAAAACATATATCTTTATCGAAATCGTTCTAAAAACCTTTATATTTTCATCAGCTGTGTTCTTAAAATGTCAAGACTACTCATAATTTTCAACTGTCGAAATTCTAATAAAAATTTCAGAAAAAAAAAAAACAACTCTTCGATTTGCAAATTTTCCTTCTCTGAATTATTTATGAGACAAATTCTATATTCTCTAGGTCTAGAGATCTATTCTGTAAAGTGTATACAGTATAATCTCTTTATTCGCGGGGTATATGTTCCATAAATATGCAGCTAATACAGAAACCGTAAATACGGAATGGTAATTAATATGGGATTATAGGGAATACGTTCCTAGGTGACAAAATAAAAAAAAAAATCAAATATATAAAAATAATCCATTTAATTTAAGTTTTTAAACATTTTGATTAATTATCTTAAGGCTTAGGCAATGGTTTGAAGAATTTTGTAATTTTCTCTTGTTTGGCAGTTTTTATAAGCTCCTTCAATTCAGACTGATAAGCAGCAGTTGCATTGTCAGTTTGCCTCTTAAAAAAGAGACTTTGTTCCATAGACTGATCAATGTTCATAAAGAAATCGCCAAGCTCACTTGCCATTCTCAAACCTTCACTAAGATTTTTCAAATGAAACGTCACGTTTTCAGTGCTTGTTGAAGCCTCTTCTTCAATGGGCTGTGAAATTAACATTTCCTCCAAGTCGGTTTCAGTCAAATCTTCATCTTACGATTCAAGCAATTCCTGAATGTCACTTGATTCTATCTGTTTGAACCCATCTATGTTTGCAGTCAAAGATTGAACTTGCACAGATTCTTCATCATTTTCCGCAGTCAGAGCAGGCCACAGTTTTTTCCAGCATGACTTCAATCTGTGTAGCTTCAGTTCTTCGAATTATTCTTTTATGTTTACGATGCATATTGCTATGTCAAATTTTTTCCAGCATTCCATAACATTCATATCAAGATTACATTCCATATTATCCGATATGTTTTTGAAGGTTCGTTAAAATGTAATAGAGCTTAAAGGCCTGGATTATTCCTTGGTCCATAGGTTGAAGAAAAGCCGTCGTGTTGGGAGGTAAAAATGTCACTTTTATATTTGGATGCATAGTTTCAAGTTCGCTAGTATGACTCGGTGCATTGTCCAAAACTAGAAGTGCTTTTAAGTCTAAATTCTGTTTTTTTAAATAAGTTCCAACTTCAGAAACTAAACAATTCCGGAACCAGTCACAAAAAATAGCGCTTGTAACCCACGCTTTCTATCAGGCCAAAACACTGGCAGGTTGAATAAAGAAACAGCGAATAAAGAAATTTTTAGCCGCGAATATAGGAATTGTGTTGCAATTTTTCAATCCGGGAATAGTGAAAATGCGCATGAAGAAAGCGCGAATAAGGAGCTTTTACTGTACACAAAAGCTCTTCATTATTATTAGTATAGATAAGAACAATTAATCTAAAAAAGCGCTTTAATAATATTTTCATAATTCATAAATTATTTATCAATATTTTATGAATTTGGAAATTTATCTTAACTTCTATTTATCAGTATTATTTACATTCTATTCCTAAATTCTGATTTACTTTTAATAGTAATACAATTTGCATAATTTTCATTCTAGCTTTAATTATAGTAAAATGGCATAATTATATGATTTACTCTGATATGCAACCTGGTTTCTATAATTATAATTTTGATTTATCTTTAATTACTGCAAAGTGGCCTGAATGATTATGTGAGATCTATCTTTAATTGCGATATAACTTGCAGAATTACCATCCTATCTTATCTTTAATTGCGAAATGATCTGCAGAATCCCCATTTTGATTTATTCTTAATTCTAAAATGGCTGCATGATTATCATTCTCGTTTAGCTTTAATCGCGATACGATTTGCGCAAGATTATCATTATGATTTATCTTTAATTGCAAACTGATATACCAGATTATCATTTTAATTTACTTTTGAATGATAAAACTTCGTAAAAAACATTCAGAAAATGTGATTTCATAGGAATTATACTACTATGGGACAGCGAAATACGTGTAATATACATATATGTGTGTGTGTGTGTTTGAAAGTCATATATCCAGATAATAATATTTAAACGATCGATTAACATTAATGCATTACCTCTATATAAAAGTTTAAGAGTTTGTTAACAAAAAATTTTGGCTTTAATTATTTGAATTTGTCGAATATGTCACTATTTCAAATAGCAATTCAAAAATTGACAAATTTATTCCAGAGATAAAAAAAATTCATTAATTTTCATTTATACCTCTTTACGATAATAAGTGTTAGCATTACTTAAGCATATATTAAAAGCATAATCCATACTATAAACATGAGAAAGATAAGCTAAAAGATATAAATTTTAAAAGGTATCCGCGACTTTTCGGCAAGAATTAACCAAAATATTTTAATGAAATATCCGTTTCTTCCTTACAATAACACTATATAAGAATATTTCCTCTAACGGTTTTAAATGAAGTTCCAACGGAATTATACGGTTTAATTTAGCGGTTTTTAATGAAGAAATATTCAGTTAAACATGAATTTCTCTGCTTAACTCCGCCCCAGCCCTAACTATAAGGAGGAAACGGCATTACCATCGAGAAACAGTTTCACCAATCACAAGAAACCTAACCACACGAGTTAACAGCTGGCAGACTCGCAAACATCAAGATTGCTGGATCTCTGTAAGGTGGAATGTAACAGCTGCGTTATGTTAATTTTTAAATAAACAGATTTATTTCATATCGCTTTTAAACGGAATATCAATGTCATATGTATTATCAGGGTATAAATGGTATGGCCTCATAAATTAATAATGGTGAAATTATAATTTTAAGTTAACATGGTGTGCCAAAACTGCAATCAAAAACCATAGATATCTCACTGTTTTTTTTAATTATTTATTTTCATTTACCTTTAATTGTGATA
This sequence comes from Argiope trifasciata, assembly GCA_026543055.1. NCBI lineage: Eukaryota > Metazoa > Arthropoda > Arachnida > Araneae > Araneidae > Argiope > Argiope trifasciata. Next base: position 285,467 of record JAPMOQ010035437.1, on the reverse strand, counting down.
CAACCTGCATTTTGGATCATCTTTCTTTAATGTATATAATATATATAATGTATATAATATATATTTTTAATTTATATTTTTTTAATGATATCGTTAATTGCTAATTTATATACTGATATACTTTCGGAATATAAAACAATCTTAAAACACGCAAAATTTAATTCCAGAATCATTTTGTTTTTGTG
>JAPMOQ010035437.1:205215-230282 GCA_026543055.1 Argiope trifasciata | reverse complement strand
TTCAAAATTAAATATCTCTACAACAAAGATCGATAGAATTATGCGGTCAACTGTACTTTTATTAGCAAAACCGTAAAAAAGTTGTACGAAAGTGTAGGAAATTTAGTAAAAAAAATGCTTAACGGATGGCGCTCTAATCACAATGTCAATAGACGCTTTCAGTGTGACGTCAAAAATGAAAAATGACTCTCAATCTGACTCCTTGTGACTTCTTTCTGTGGGGAGCATTGAAAGACACTGTCTTTAGAAACAATCCCGCCACTCTAGTTGAACTTGAATCGTTGATTGGTGTTGCATGTGATTTCATTTCCGTTGAGGCATTGCAAGACGTGATGTCAAATTTCATTGTTCGATTACGCCACCTCATTGTTTCGAACGGTGAACATTTTGAAAAAATTGTATTTTGATTGCAAAGACCGCATCACCTTATTTTTTTAAAGACTTTTTTCAAGGAAAGAGTTTTTAGCGCAGAGCGCCATCTGTTAACGATTTTTGTAACTAAAATTTCTAAACTTTTGTACAGCATTTTTACAGTTTTGCTAATAAACGTGCAGTTTACCACATAATTCTATCGATCTTTTTTGTAGAGATATTTAATTTTGATATCAGGGCTTATTCGCTGATCACCCTGTACTTTTTTTACATATACTTATGGAATGCAGTGTTTCATTATTAGATCTATCCTCTTTGTCGATTTCGTTTTCTACTTTTCTGTTTCCAAGTATACTTAAAGAGGTTGAAATTTTTGAAATGTCTTCATTACATTCATTCTTTTCTACCTTTATATTTTCATGTACACTTACAGAACGAGAAGTATCATAGTTGCATTCAGCCTCTACTTTCTTTTCTAACTCTCTATTTTGACATATACATGCAGAATATGATGTTTAATTATTACATCCAGTTCTTTTCTAAACCTTTCTTTTCAAGTATACTTGCAAAACATGGTGTCATAATTATGTACTCTTTTCTTCTTTCAAATATATAATATGGCGTTTCATTATTCTATTCAGTCTCTCCTTTCTCTTTTATAAATCCCTCTGTTTTCACATATACTTATAGAATAGCTTTTAAAATATACTTATAAAATATGAAGTGTTTTATAAGTATATTCGAAATATGTTATCCTTACAACTAGACATGTTATCATTACATCTAGTTTTTACTCTCTTTTTGAACCCTATGTTTTCATGGAATACAGTGTTTCATCATTAGATCTATCCAAAAAAACACCTTCGTCTATTCAAAAGAACACCCAAAAATACTTAAAAACACCAAATCTATCAAACACCAAATCTATCATTACATATCAAATTTCTTTTTTTTACTTTCGAAACTCTCCGTTTTCATACATCATACTTTCTTTCCACCTCGGATTTCATACATATTACAGGATATGGAATTGCATCATTGCATTTATTTTCCACTTTTTTGCTCTTTCTTCATTTTCACACACTCTCACAGAATATCACGCGTATTATTGTTAATATTATGGAAGAAATTTGAAAGTATTTTCAACCTTTCCCTTTCGACAGAATTGTATCCAGAAATTCAATATAGCTTCTTTCTATATCGAATATTTGGTGCGGGAGCCTCAAAGTAAAAAAAAAATGTACACTGTCTACTTTAATGCATATCGACTTAAATTAGATATAAGTGAACAATTTTAATACTTAGGAGAGAAAATTCATTATTTTTATCTAATACCATTTACTTAGCTTATTGATGTTTTTTGTATATTCGTGAAATATTCAACAATATGATATCACACATATACGGCACAGTATGATATTTTGGTGCAGACATTGCATACGCATTTCTTATTAGAACCGGTATTGAATGTGCCTTAATTAATCTCTTTTTCCTTCCAAAAGATTTTGTTTTGTAATTACTGTTATCATAAAAGTAATGTAGAAGTCGGAGAACAATAAATCTCCTCTTTCAAGAGAAATTTCTTAAATTTTCTTTAAAAATTATACGAAAAATTACAAGAAAAGAAACGTATAATTTACCTTACTGTGCAATAAAGCATACCGATAAGACACATATTCAATAATTTCCGAAACCACTCTGAATAATTTGTCGGATCGTCAGCTTAAAAACTAGCACTGATGCAAAAAGTTGTCTATCAAGCTATTTCATATATAAAAAAATCTATTTTACTAGTAAATAGTTAATTACGTTTAATTAGATACGAAGTGTACGTATTTCAAAGTATTAAAACATTGGGTACGGCGATTTGGACGATGAACGTTCTTCCAGAACCCTCACATTTTTGCAGATGCATGCTTGTAAAGCAATAGGATGCATATTTGCACATTTTTAATTTGCATTTAGCATTATATTTACAGAAAGTATTCTTAAATATTACTACACATTTTATTATATTTTTATTCCTTTTAACTACTATTTATTTCTCAGACTTGTATAATCCGTTAGTGTGTAATATTCGGTAAAGCATATACACTTGTGCAATGGTGTTCGGTACGATTTGCAGCAATACCTTGTTGAAAGACATTGATAACAACTCTAAATTTTTGTGTTTCAGATCCCATCTGTTAAGGACTGCTCACTAGTTTTCTCGTATTGCATGTACCTTTTGTTATTACTTCATAAATAGCAAAATTATGAGGCGTTTAGAACGTACAAGTTTCAAACAAACAGCAACAACAAAAAATTGTGACATACGTTGTCCCAGGCGAATGTCTTTCAGATTTCCCTTTTGCAGTTCTTATTATGTTAAATATTTTCCTCTATTTGGTTATGCATCGGTTTAGAAGAGAGGGGGGGGGAAACAAGATGTCTTGTAACCCGGCCACAACATTTGGTCTGTTAAAAACGGGAAATCTCGAGATCCGTACATAATATGTTAAACTGCAAATATATCCAAAAAGAACTTTCTTCACCCTGCAGAAGTCTACGAGATGACTGAAGCCCAGATGAGTAATAAAATACCTATGCAAATAGATGTAGGTCTGAGTGGAGGTATCTTCAAGAAAGCCATGTCTTCTTCACTCCACAGCCATAACGATGCCATTATAGTTCCAAAAACTCATTCGGCAACAATAAACCGAATTTTCAACTGCACCGGATACTACCTACAGAATGCATCCAAAACCAGTAAAATGAGAAATCGAAGAATCCACCAACAAAAATCAATCTCGAAGCCTCAGGAACAAAAATACTGTTTAGCGTCTCAAATTAATATAATTTGTAACAAATTTTACGATAATCAATAAAATTTGAAAAGTTATAATTATAGCTATCAATAATTTTAATATCACGCTAAGATAAGTAGCAAAAATCTAATATATGTACAGGATAATCGGTAAAATCCTTTTAAACACTCTAAATATAAAACAGAGTTTCGTATAATTAATAAAGTTACATGCACTTATAGTAAAATGACTGCTGAATTTATTCAGATAGGTCACAGGTCTCTTGTGTACCAACCAACCACCACCACCACCACCAATGAACGAAACACTATCAACGGTTTTTTCTTTACAATGAATTCTATTATTCAACCGGCTTCATCCAATGGGCGAAATATTCATCCGAAAATTTCATTTCCTCTCAGAAGACTATGAATGTTGAAATCTCACCCTAGAAGGATGGTCTCCCCATATGGATGATGTCTTCAGCTGAATGGATATCACTATAATTTTGGTTTATATAAAAATATATAAAAATATTTTGGTTTCTCACTGTTATTATAGCCATTTAATTAAGGGTTAGGAATTATTCTCTAACCTAGAAGAAGTCACATTTTTTCTTTACTTACATATGGTTCCTGTAACAAGTAAACATCAGAAATATTGTCTCCAAATAAATTTGGGAATACCTTTACATCAATTTGTATTATGTTCAATAGCACACCAAGAATTGCCATTGAAAGACAACTGAAAGTCCCGTAAGCAGGACATGTCTTTTTAATCAACTGATCCTTTTCCTTGATAAATACAGGTCAATATTCCGATGTTGTAATGCGGTCCTTTCGAATCATACCTGTTCTTTTGTGTCACTCTTTCAGTTTCTGCCTTCTGCTTGGATGATGTGATTCTAAACTTGGAGCAGCCTTTTTTTTATTGCATATATTTAGATCAAACATGCCCTTATTTGAGTAACTTAAGACTTCTATGGAGTTACACAAATTCTCTAAATCTATACGAATCGAACTACATAATAATCTTGATTTATCTTTAATTATACGGAACACTTGTGGGTAAAAACTTATAACACAGAGAATTGAACTGCCTTTTTTCCTATATAGAAACCAAATGTTCCCTTCTATCCCATTACTTCGTTTGATTTGAATGAGGAATTCAAATTCCTCCTTCTCCCTGGGCCTCTCATTTTTTACCACATTGTGTATAATGATATGAGGTATTCTAATCTGTGGAGTAGTAGCCTTGCATACATTTTGCAGATTGGTATGCCTGTTAATTGTATCTAGTAACTTTCTAATCATTTCATGTGTTTCAACTAGAACCATTTTCTCATTGACCTATAGTTTCAGACCTATAATTTTAATTTCCATTTCCTTTGGACTGTTATTTGCTTCCAATGTCCTTCTCATTATAACGGATAATTCTATTATCTCTGTAATGAGTCTAATCTCCCCCCCCCCAAAGTAGACGGATTAGCTTTAGATCTTTGCAAAAGTGTTGATTTATAATATTTTTCATTCTTTTTTATCATTTTTTGTTATATGATTCCTTTCTTCTCATACCAATAACTTTTTGAAGGCTCAGATTCTTCTAAAAAAGTTAGACCTGGTATTAATGGATTTTTCAAAATTTATTTTCCTCAATGCCATCACTGTTTATTCTTTAGCCACATTTGTGAATGTTGGAACAGGGTGATCAGCGAATAAGCCCTGATTTCGAAATTAAGTATCTCTACAACAAAGATCGATAGAATTATGCGGTAAACTGTACGTTTATTAGCAAAACTGTAAAAATGCTGTACAAAAGTTGAGAAAATTTAATTACAAAAATCGTTAACAAATGGAGCTCTAATCACTATGCCCATAGACGCTTTCATTGTGGCGTCAAAAATGAAAAATGACACCCGATCTGACTCCTTGTGACTTCTTTCTGTGGGGAGCATTGAAAGACACTGTCTATAGAAGCAAACCCACCACTCTAGATGAGCTTCAATCGTTGATTGGCGTTGCATGGGATTCCATTTCCGCTGAGACATTGCAAGACGTGATTTTTCAAATTTTCGTGTCAAATTTCATTGTTCGATTACGCCACCTCATCATTTCGAACGGCGAACATTTTCAAAAAATTGTATTTTGATTGCAAAGACCGCATCACTTTATTTTTTTTAAAACTCCCTTCAGAGAAGGAGTTTTCAGCGCAGTACGCCATCTATTAACGATTTTTGTAACCAAATTTTCTAACTTTTGTACATTATTTTTACAGTTTTGCAAATAAACCTAAAGTTTACCGCATAATTCTATCGATATTTTTTGTAGAGATATTTAATTTTGAAACCAGGGCTTATTCACCCTGTACATTATTATCATTTGTAAAATTTATTTTGGTGCCATTAAAATTTAACAAAACATTGAAAAATAAGTTTCTCAGATCTTCAGCATACTCTCAATCGTACATTTATTAATATTTTCAAACATTTCCGTTATTCTCAGTGTTTATTTTCCTCTAATATTATTTCGTTTTCACTTGCATCCGCATTTTTTTACCTTCTTAATATATGCAACCCCATCATTAATTTCTTTCTCTGCCCTTATTCGGACTGGACGTCATTTTATCTTTAGGGCGATCTTACCCTGTTCTCATTTTTACATTTTTTTCCGTTTTGTAGCTATTTTTATTTTATTATCCAATTGTATTAACTATTCAGTTATCTCATTTGAATCAGAATCCGATCACTTTTTAAGAAAATTTGAAACCCAAAAAAATTCCTCCACCCAAAAAAATTCCTCCACCCAAAAAAATTTCCTTTTGGGGAGGGATTTTTTTTACAATACAAGTTTTTTAAAATTTTGTGATAGATACATGCTACCTTTCAGAAAATTAAATTTCAAAAATATTTTTCAGATTCAAACTTACAAATTCAATTATTTTAATTTTTTTTAATATAAACTTTTCTGAAAAATATTTTTTCTTGTAAGGTTTTCAATAAGTAAGGTTTCAATTTTTAAGGGACTTTGAAATGTATTTAAGAGAATTGGAAATCAGATTTTTGGTATCTATTTTCTAAAAAAAAGTTATTTAAAATTTTTTGAATTTTTTAAGAAAGAATCAAATGCTTTCAATGTCAAAACTTATATAAAAATTTTTAATCAAAATTTTTACAAATGACTGTTTTATAAAGCGTGTATTTGAAAGAGAGCAGAAAAAATTGCATACAATAACAATAAAATGTGATTGACTTTTAACATTTTATAGTAGATAGAATTTTGGGAGAAAACAAACTGATATACACAGCTTTAAACTTAAGTTATATTGAAACTGCAATAAAAACAGCTGATAAAATTTGATATCTCAAAGCAATAATGTGGCATTTGTAAGTCCTAAGATATCAATTTTATTGACATACACTGTTATCATAATTATTAATGACTGTAAAATTTGATATCTCAAAGCAATAATGTGGCATTTGTAAGTCCTAAGATATCAATTTTATTAACATACACTGTTATCATAATTATTAATGACTGTAATCATACATAGGAATTAGAAAAATTAGAAAATTCTCCCTTCTTTTATAAGATAAAATTTTTTCCGTCAAAATATTTATTTATAGATCAGTAGTTATCTTTATCAATTATCTATTAAAACATGGCAAAAATTCTAGACCATTTGACTGAAATTAAAACAACATTAGTCATTTTAAAAATGATTATAATAACTAGTGAGAAATTCTACCGGAAAAAAAGCGAAAATAATAAAACGTAAGCAAAGATTTAACCGTTAAGGTGAGTTCACACGAAACTAACTATTGTCCGCAATAGAAGATCACGCCTACTTCCAGAAAATCACGTGACCACAACGGGACAGTGGCAAATAACTGTAGCGCCGGGACAACCGTTGGTCATTGCCCCAACGGCGTTGTCACAACTGTTCATACGAGGTTAATACAGGGACAACAGCAGAGAGGCAACGATTGCGCGCAATAGTTAGCCTTGTGTGAACTCACCTTTGCAGTATCAAACAACCATCTAGCTTTTTATTTCATGGAAATAAATTAACTCTAGAAAGGCGGAGACTTAGTGTATACCTGTATTGCCCCAAAGCAGTCAAAATGACTACTTTGTGAAAGAATAACTAATGTGCAAAGAAAAAATAAATTTTGTTTAAAATAAATTTTTAATATTTTTTATACTATTTACAGTCATATAGCAAGTTATTAGTAAGTATTAACAAAAAAATTTACTTCATTTGGAACAAAAAATAATTTATTCATTATTTGTACATTTTAAGCAAATGTAAGTTAAATATTTTATGTGTACATCTTCCGCTAATATACTTTTGATATTTTTCACATATATTATTTGTTATGATTTTGTTGCAAAGTCGTATTTGACAAAATTTTCGTTTGTTAGAATATGTTGTATTTGATTTTTGTGGGTCCTCATTTTCTGATGGCAGGCCTGGCATAAAGATTCGAATGACAAGTAACGAACAAGGGACGGTAATCAAAAAATGTATAAACTGTTATATGAAATCGGAGCCGATCTGATTTCATATAATCAGATTGGCTCCGATTTCATATCAGAAATTTACTCAATTCAATAATAAAAGTCATTTGAATATTTAAAATTTTCCAAGTAGTCAAAACGACTGCTTTTAAGCAATACAGGTATAACACACATACATAGACCGGAAATGAAAGAAGGGGGGGGAGCAACTACAGTGATTAATAAACGCATTTATATGTTGTACAAAAAGTCACAAAATTCTAAGAAGCTGTGTCATTATATACACAGTTGTTTTTCTAACTGAAATTGAAAAGCAGTCAAAATGACTGCCTTAGGCAATCTAGTGTTAAGCGGCTTGGATACTTGAAGATGAAATACTTTTGACTTAAATACTGTAAGTGAGGATGGAACCTGATATCGCGTTGGACAAAATAATTCCATATTTCACTAAATATTAGTACGATTGTTCTGAAATTTTCAGATTAATAAGTGAAGGGTAAAAGGATCACTTTACAATAAAAATTAGAAAATTCTCAGTTTCGAAATTTTTAGACTACAGAGTTCCCTTAAAGTCTTTATATTCTCGGGTTACAAAGTTCCTTTAAGACTTTTATTGGGGTTGGTGTATCGGGGATAGTCTTTTCAACTCGTTTTGGCGAGTAAAATAAACTCTCATCACTTAAAATACTGCAATCATCAATGTAGTTTTTTCTATCCGTCTTGTTTTAGACTGGTTAACTTTTTTTTTAAATTATTCACCAATTTAAAATTTCTAATACAACAGAAAGTAAAGTTTTAACAAGCCTTTAACGAAATATTGAAAAGTTTTTCCAATTATAAATTTGAATTATTAAAAATACATTTAAAAATATGTCCAAATAAAATCTCACTGATAATTTTTTTAACATAAAATTATGAAGTATAACATGAATTTATTCTAATTAGATGCTCATAAGAAAACTAAAAACTTCTAAGCCATTTTTGTCAACTAATACTCAACACATTATGGACACTTTCCATAAACTAGTATTTAAAACTCGCAAAAACTCCAACTTTGAATCTAGTAGGATAATATCCGAATCCTGAAAACAGTTCTGGCACTGAACGCAGCAGTTTCTCAGATGGTAAACAAACAACAAAATGGCTACCAAAACAAGTGGGCGTTTCTGCCACAACTACAATTCAGAAAGCCAATAATTTCTAAGGTACTAAAGAATTTTGATATGAAATTCGCAAACCTGTTAATCCAGGGTTTCAGCAACTCTTGAGCACCACATTTAACAGAAATAATGCATCAATTTTCATTTAATAGCCATATTTTGAAGAACACAAGAAGGTATAAATTAACCCGACAGTAACAGATCCGAATCATGGGTTACAGACTCCTAGCGGTGAAATAGAGAATTTACAAATAAATACAGGAGACAAGCCAGAAAGTGCCGACATCCTGGCATTGGGATAGCGTGTCTTCCCCGTGATCTGGGCGTCCCGGTTCGAGTCCCTGTTCGGGCATGGTTGTTCTGTTTTCTATCTGTGAAATGTATGAATGAGTCCCCCCTGTAAAGAGGGATTGTGCAGGCAAATGATTTTGAGTCACCTTCATTTGAGCTAGAAGTCCGACTTCTGCCCTCTGGGTGCTCAGGGGTCTTTATGCTCAGAAGCTACAGCACCCCCTTTCAGTGGAAACACGGACACGACATCATAATCATCAGCATCAAGTCAGAAAGTCCAAGGAAAAGAATGTACGCTAGACAAGGATAAAAATAGAGGAAAAAATTTCACCTGTAAAACTGACGTAGACATTTGCGATTAAAGCTGTGAACTTCCTATGATTTAATTTATGATTTCTTCTTTATATAAAGTTCATCTTCACATTGAAAAGTTCCTCTCGTATTTCTCCGTCCTATGAGTGCTTTTTTTCATATATATTTTTAGCTCTAATTTTGTTTACGTTCTTCATCACCTACATTTCACATCGCCGTTACTTAAGGTATCCGACTACGTTGGAAACACTGGTTATCAATCACATTGGCGAATTTTTTTTTTAATTCTTATTTCTTGTAGTTCAGACTTTCCTATTTCCTAAACAGTTTATTTTTACTAGGAAAATGAATGTCTAATATATTAACCATGGAAATTTTATGCAAATAATATTTTTCAGCTAAAATTTGTCTTTAACATTAATTTTAATTTTCATAAAAATTTTCCACCGTTAGCATATCTCAAACACTAATAGAGATATTTACGTAAAAATTTTAGAGTGCATTTTAAGCAATATGGGCAATGAAATGGACCAAAAGTTTTGTTGTTGTTGCAATACTTTTTCCTTTATGGGTGTTTTTAGAAAAATTAAGTAGTGGGTTTATGGAAAAAAAATATATATGCATATATTTTTAGCCATAACTTCTTTGCATCTCAAAACTTTTCTTATATTTTGGTGAATTTCATTCACCATCATATTCTATAACTTGTGTACGAAGAACAATAGGATTGCTGCATTGGAATTTTATGTAGAGTGTTAACCATTTTGGTTAAATTTCATTCAAATTTACTTCAAATTCTCCTATTTCTCAAAATATATTATGTTTACAAATAATTTTGTTGTATTCTTTGTTAATTGTGTTATAATTGGTTATACATCCAAAAACCATAAGTTTAAATAATTTTTAAATAATCAAATTTTTTGAAAACTCTCCTTTGAACGTAGTCGGATACCTTAATTCAAAAAATAAAATAAATAATAAATAATATGCATGATTACTGTTTGTTTCAGAATGCTGAGACGAACACTTTTCAATTATTCTATCTCCCTAATGGGTGAGACGCTGAAAAATAGGAGCATTTCAGGAATTCTTCATTCTTTGATCTTGCTTTCCAACCCATTAGATACTTCAATTTGTTTCACCAGTAAATGAATATCGAGTCTCTTCTGATCGTATTAGAGTAATCTGAATCTACATTATTATTAAATGTAAACATCTCATCCTTTCATTTTTCCTCTCAGCCCTATTTTGGCGAATTAAAGCCCTCCTAACACATGCGCCTAACACACAAAAACTAACGCACCCAACACATATCTCCTAACATACAAAAATGTGAAGGGTTTTAGAATTCATCGGCGAACAATATATCGCGGGAATACATTTTTCTATTTAGAAGGAACCTTCTTTAAAGTCACGGAAAGTTCAAAATTTTAATTGTTAATATCTCCATCAATTTTATAGAAAACGTGAAAGTTTTTCCTATATTTTTATACATTTCCCTATATAAGTTTTTTCGACAATTTCTTTTTTTAAATTAATAATTTTACTACAATTTTCTTATTGGGCTTCTACAGGCGCTGTAAACTGTCTCAATAAATTAAGCATAACCAGCATTTTACTTTAGGAACATGGTATTTCCCTGGCTATACAAGACGCCGTTTTAAATTTAAAGGATTTTACTGATAACTGGAATAGGTGCCCTGAAACAGACTGATGATTTTCAAAAATGCATAACCAGAAACGCTTATGATTAAAGAACAATTCCTGTGACTTGACATAAATTTTTTATCCCAAAACTTATTGTTTTAGTTCAAAAATATGTCGACATATGGCGCTGAAAGATCTTTATAATATTCTTACCCATTGAAAACAATCAGAATAGTCAGTTTCAGAAGGGGTTACAACTTTAAAATGAGCGTTATGTGATTGGACGAGCATCAGAGAGATAATCAGCATATTCTGTAGGAAAGTTTCAAAAAATGATCTATTCGCCGGATGAAACATATTTGCAAATGAATGAATTGTTGAACATAACTGATGGTGGCAGTATTGAAGTGAACTCTATATTGTTTTCAGATGAAATCAATGGATTCATCAATATGCAAAATCGGTGAATTTAAAGATGTAAACCCCAATGTGTATTCCAAAATCTTTTCTTTCTCAAAAAATAACTGTATGGGCAGATATTTCCAGTAGAGGTATAATTGGATCTTTTTTTCTGTACGATATAGGGACTTCAAAAAGGTATATTTATAATGGACTTCAAAGGTAAAGTTTTTCATGATTTTGTGAACACTGAAGATACAGTTGAGCTATCCACGACATCTGGTTTATACAAGATGGGACGAGATCTCACCGTACTGCTGACGTTTCTCCTCCTTAGATGAGTATTTTAATAACAAAGTAATTACTTTAAATTACTCACGCTTCGCAGGAAAGAGAATACACTGGTCAATTAGTGGCACATGTGGTGCCAATTTCTGGAAATGGCACAGTGGTAGCCATTTCCAGAAAATGTCTACCAGTTTTGTCTTCCTTCCTTTGTCGTGTAATTGCAAAATTTCGAAATTATTATATTGGGATTTTTTAATAAAAGATATCGAAAAATTGTGGCATGATTTTCAATTATTTCTTTATTTCCATGTTTCATGTCTGCTGCGTTATCTATCGTTAACTTTTTAAATTCAAACCAAAAATGTAGGAGGAAATTCCTGACGATTCCTGACTACCCGTCTTCCACATCATCCGGCCTAGTTTCTTTTATCATAATTAAGCTGGGCATTACAGAATTTATGTTAAAATAGGAACAGTTTATATGCTTTAACTAACTTCTTCTCTAATAAATTCTTGAAAAGTGCAGTGCAATATACACTGAAGTGACAAAAGTCATGGGACAGCAATATGCAAATATACAGATGGCAGTAGTATCGCAGCGAAAAAGTCTAAATGCTCAGTTCGTTTTCCAGAGCTTTCATTTGTGTTCAAGTTATTCATGTGAACAGGTTTTTCGTGAATTATGGCGGCACGACGAGAATTAACAGACTTTGAAAGTGGAATGTTAGTTGGAGCTAGACGCATGGGTCATTCCATTGCGGATATCGTTAGTGAATTCAACATTCCGAGATCCACAGTATCAAGAGTGTGCCGAGAGTATGAAATTTCAGGCATCACATCCCATCATGGGCAGCGCAGTGGGCGACCACCTGCACTTAACGACCGAGACCGCCGACGTCTGTGTAGAATGGTCAATGTTAATAGACACGCAACACTTCGCCAAATAACTGCAGGAATCAATGTGGGACCTGCGAGGGACGTGTCCGATAGGACTGTGCGGCGAAATTTGTCTTCCTAGGGCTATGACAGCAGAAGACCGACTCGAGTGCCTTTACTGACAGCACGACATCGCCTGCAGCGACTCTCCTGGGCTCGTGAGCATATCGACTGGTCCCTAGACCAGTGGAAAACCGTGGCGTGGTCAGATGAGTCACGATTTCAGTTATTACGAGCTGATGGAAGAGTTCGAGTGTGGCGCAGACCCCACGAAGCCATGGACCCAAACTGTCAGCAAGGCACTGTTCAAGCTGGTGGTGGCTGCATAATGATGTGGGCTGTTTTTACATGGCATGGACTCGGTCCTCTGGTGCAACTGAACCGATCATTGACTGGAAATGGTTATGTTTAGCTGCTTGCAGGTCACTTGCAGCCATTCATGGACTTCACGTACCCCACACAACGATGGGATTTTTATGGATGACAATGCGCCATGTCACCGGGCCAGAACTGTTCGCGATTGGTTTGAAGAACATTCCGGACAATTCCATCGCATGATCTGGCCACCTAGATCGCCCGATATGAATCCCATCGAGCATTTATGGGACATTATCGAAAGGTCCGTTCATGCCCAAATTCCTGCACCATCCACACTTTCACAATTATGGACGTCTATACAGACAGCACGGCTCAATATTCCTGCAGAGGACTTCCAATGACTTGTGGACTCCATGACACGTCGAGTTGTTGCACTTCGCCGGGCAAAAGGAGGACCGACACGATATTAACAGTCATCCCATGACTTTTGTCACTTCATTGTATAAACACATATAAACCACTAGTAAGTACAGAGTCTTCTATTTTAACTCGTTACGTTACTGGCAACTGTTTCTCTGAATCACTGGCAGCGGTGGCGTTCACATTCTAAGTGGCTTGAGATAAATAGAAGGCTTAGTACTCAATGAGAAAACATGTATTATAACAGTGAGCTTTTAAATAAAAACTTTGTTTTTTGGTATTGTTCGGAAAGAAATGAATTCATAGATATCTAGACTATTCGACTATTGAGATAAATGGAAGGCTTAGTACTCAATGAAGAAGGCTTAGTACTCAATGTATTATAACAGTGAGCTTTGGTATAAAAACTTTGTCTTTTGGTATTGTTTGGAAAGAAATGAATTCATAGATCTCTAGGCTATGCGACTACAGTAAAAGCTCCTTATTCGCGCTTCCTTCATTCGCGTTTTTGCTATTCCTGGATTACAAAAATGCAACCCAATTCCTATATTCGCGGCTAAAAATTTCTTTATTCGCGGATCTAATAAGCACATACGTTATAATAAAAGGATTCCAATAGGTATCTAACCCAATATCCTTTCTAAATGCCGTCAAATGGACTAACAAAAAAAGTAAAATAGATGCTATTACAACTTTCTCCTTTTTATTTTTAAGAGGCAAATTGCTAATGCGACTGCTGCGTATCAATCTGAATTGAAGGAGCTTATAAAAACTGCCAAGCAAGAGAAAAATTACAAAATTCTTCAAACCATTGCCTAAGCCTCAAGATAATTAATCAAAATGTTCAAAAATTTCAATTAAATTGATTTTTTTATACATTTGGTTTCTTTTATTTTGCCACCTAGGAACGTATACCCTATAATCCCATATAAATGACCATTCCGCATTCACGGTTTCTGTATTCGCGGCATATTTATGGAACATATACCTCGCGAATAAAGAGCTTTTACTGTATTTTGTTACCCGGTATCCTCTTCGGCAACATTAGGCCGGATAATCGGAAGTTTACTGCAATCAGAAAAGGAAACATTGATGATTTAATTAATCATTTTATAATAAAATTAATTTATCAAATGATAAATTGAAATATCTTACTTTTGAAAAATATCATTTTAAAATTTGTTCAAATGCCTTTTTTATACAGTTAAATTTTTAATACAAAATAAGTTATGACATTTATGCTATAATGTAAACAAACCTAATAGGCTTGCTAAACACTGGTGAATAAATGTCAAAACAAAATTCAATGAAAAAGTTTGGAATGCGTATATGTTTAGATAATCTAAATAAAACAGGAGTAAAAGCTGACTATAAAATTTCTCAGAATTTAAACAGCTGTAGTATCGCAAAAAAAGTTTTATTATAAATTTAAAAATTATGCTACATTAAACTCATCATTAAGGCATATGTTGAAATATCTTAAAATAAATTTCACTTTATTTAAAAAGCTATTACCCTATCTCATAAATGCGGTCGTCAAATGAGAAAAGTATTAAAAAAACTATGCAAACTGTTTTAAATGTTTATTTTGAACCAGAAATACACACATTAAATTTTACGCAAAATTTGCTCAGCTTTAATTTTCTAAATCTGCTAAAATAAATAATTGAACACATCACAAGAGTAGTTAAATTTAATGTCTCATAAAATTGAAAAAAATTGATTCGCTAACTTGACAAAAGAAATATTATAAACCGTTAAAAGAGTTTTGTTTCAGAATTCCCATAATTCGAAAAAGTAAATAATATTTTGATCAAGAAGATCAAATATAGTATATATGTTACCATTAAAGTATGAAATCCGTAATTTCATAGAATACTTAGTTATCAGATGAAATAACCGTGTTAATTAAAGTGAGTAATTTGTTATTAATTTGACACTTTAATAAGTTATTTCGTAGAATAACGGTCTGCAGCCCGTTAAAATGCAAAATAATCTATACCATATATCTCGCTGTTTAGTATAAGGTACATTTACGTTTCGTTTAATAATATGGAAAGTAGCGGGGAAAAAAACACGTTAATTTCGAATTCAAACAAAAATAATTTTTGAAGGACGGCAAAAATACCAAAGCATAAAACAACAAGAATACTTTTTCGCCATACTCTCAAAATGTCAACGACAAATACATTTACCTTCCACCCCTACTGCATTTATGAACTATTCCAGGCCATAGGTATAGAATTTGTTTAGCGTGTTGGTGCCAGTTCATTCCGGTTAATTGATTGCTTGCACGTATAGTGCCGGCTGCTGTTCGTGAAATACTGTTTCCACGTATCTAATTGTCTATCATTAGTTTAATTATAGAATACCTAGTTATTACATTTTAGATAAATTGTTTTACACTTTAAATGTCTCTCATTAGTTAATTTATAGAATACCTAGCTATTCTATGAAATAGCTAGTTAAAGTGTCAAATTAATAACATATTACACACTTTAACGGACACGATCAGTTATTTCATGGAATAACTAGGTATTCTATGAAATAACTGCCTTTATACTTTAACGGTAACATACACTGAAGTGACAAAAGTCATGGGATGACTGTTAATATCATGTCGGTCCTCCTTTTGCCCGGCGAAGTGCAACAACTCGAGGTGTCATGGAGTTCACAAGTCGTTGGAAGTCCTCTGCAGGAATATTGAGCCATGCTGTCTGTATAGACGTCCATAATTGTGAAAGTGTGGATGGTGCAGAAGTTTGGGCACGAACGGACCTTTCGATGATGTCCCATAAATGCTCGATGGGATTCATATCGAGTGATCTAGGTGGCCAGATAATGCGCTGGAATTGTCCAGAATGTTCTTCAAACCAATCGCGAACAGTTCTGGCCCGGTGACATGGCGCATTGTCATCCATAAAAATCCAATCGTTGTGTGGGTACGTGAAGTCCATGAATGGCTGCAAGTGATCTGCAAGCAGCTGAACATAACCATTGCCAGTCAATGATCGGTTCAGTTCCACCAGAGGACCGAGTCCATGCCATGTAGAAACAGCCCACACCTTTATGCAGCCACCACCAGCTTGAACAGTGCCTTGCTGACAGTTTGGGTCCATGGCTTCGTGGGGTCTGCGCCACACTCGAACTCTACCATCAGCTCGTAACAACTGAAATCGTGACTCATCTGACCACGCCACGGTTTTCCACTGGTCCAGGGACCAATCGATATGCTCACGAGCCCAGGAGAGTCGCTGCAGGCGATGTCGTGCTGTCAGTAAAGGCACTCGAGTCGGTCTTCTGCTGTCATAGCCCAAGGAAGACAAATTTCGCCACATAGTCCTATCGGACACGTCCCTCGTACGTCCCACATTGATTCCTGCAGTTATTTGACGAAGTGTTGCGTGTCTATTAACATTGACCATTCTACACAGACGTCGGTGGTCTCGGTCGTTAAGTGCAGGTGGTCGTCCACTGCGCTGTCCATGATGGGATGTGATGCCTGAAATTTCATACTCTCGGCACACTCTTGATACTGTGGATCTCGGAATGTTGAATTCACTAACGATATCCGCAATGGAATGACCCATGCGTCTAGCTCCAACTAACATTCCACGTTCAGAGTCTATTAATTCTCGTCGTGCCGCCATAAATCACGAAAAACCTGTTCACATGAATAACTTGAACACAAATGAAAGCTCTGGAAAACGAACTGCGCATTTATACTTTTTCGCTGCGATACTACAGCCATCTGTATATTTGCATATTGCTATCCCATGACTTTTGTCACTTCAGTGTATATAGTATCAAGAGGAATCAAATTTCTTGTTTTCAAAAATTAGACATGCGTTTCAAAATCAGCTATGCGAACCCCCGTTTTTTTTTTTCATCTAAAATACATATTAA
This sequence comes from Argiope trifasciata, assembly GCA_026543055.1. Taxonomy (NCBI): domain Eukaryota; kingdom Metazoa; phylum Arthropoda; class Arachnida; order Araneae; family Araneidae; genus Argiope; species Argiope trifasciata. The sequence goes on along the minus strand of JAPMOQ010035437.1, from coordinate 212,930 downwards.
ATAAATCCTTAAAAAACATACTAACAATTTTAAAAAAAACTCTTCAAAATAAAACAATACTTTAAATCAATAAAGTCCAATGGATTATCAGGAATGCTGATATCCACGAAAGAAAAAAAGTTACGAGTAATTACAATTAAAGTTCTCCAACTTCCAACTAATGACTCTCCAAACACTGGATTTAACGATCGTGAAACATCTTTAAAGGTATATCACCTTGAGAAGAGTATATTAACTTGAAAAAAAAAATTGATAATGCCGATTCGCAAAATAAGAAAATAACAAAATAAGATTATGCAGACGTCTGCTGCATCAGTATTTAGTATCGATAAAATACTTTACATAAAACTTCTGTAATTACGACAATGCTAGGCCATCACATTCTTTTAACTCATAAATCTGGTGATATTGATAATGTCTTGATCTCGACAGATCAAAGAATACTCAGAATTTTTAGACACTTCTTTATTTTACAGCCCTATATATACACAACTAACAAATCGTTCCTATCTTGATTAAATAGTTGCTATTTACATCACAACAGTCGAAGTTGAAGATCTTTACTTGAAGATCAGTTCTCCATTAAATCGTAAACATAACACTACTGGGAATTCACGGGTTGGTCAGTCAGCGATCATTTCAGGAGGCGATCCAAATCTCCTGAACTCGTGGGCGTACTCCAATAGTCTCCCACAAACTTTTTTTTTTCTTTTTCCCAAAACCAGCAAAAGTTCAGCTTGAAAAATTCACGGAATTAATCGTTGTTACAGTATTTAGTAGAAGTTCTCAAATTGTTTTTACTTGAATACTTTATGACTTATCACTTCTCCACGTACAACAACGCCACACTATTAAGTATAGTTAATAATAACTACATACATTTTTAGCAATATGCGCAGGCTGAAAAACTTCGAATAGTTTTCATTTTTCTAACAATACCAGTTCCAGGATTAAAAAATTGTAGTGGATAATAAAACATTAGAAAAATTGCAAAACTGTTGGGCCTTTTTTTGTTTCATACATTTCATCATCATTTATGGTAATTTTACTAATTCTTTTTTCTTAATATATCATTTTCTCTATTCGCAATTCATTTCTATTTATTTCAAAACAAAAAAACCCTCTCTTCGTATCGAGCAGATATTCTGCAAGACGGGACTTAATCTTGAACTCTTAACAAAACAGCTTGTTTTTTCTTTTGTAAGTTTTAAAATGTAAGGAAGTTTTTTTTTAAGAAAGTTATGTCTTTTGTAGTCGTACCTTTTTTTTTAAAAAAAAACTCTTCAAGTTCATTTTTATTCGTTTTAAACAAAAATGCATTCGCACCAAGATGATATTCTATAGTTTGGAACTTACCCTGAACTCACCACATGGGTACTTTTTTGATTCGTAAATTTTAGAAATCAGTAAAAGAAGGTTATTTCTTTAGTACATCATTTTCTCTTAGCTCCAATTCATTTCAATGTTTTTTTAAACCTTCTTCTTACCGTACAAATATTAACATGTTGTCGCTGAATTCATGTTATATTTTAAGGGTAGGTAAAATTCATGTAAAGAAGCATTTTATGCATTGTAATATGGCGTCGGAAATGAAAAATGTTGGTAGAACAAGTATGTGTAAGTACAAACAGGACGAGAAAATGTAGTATCTTCGGCACGCCAATTGAATCTGCTGACGACTTCATTGCAAAAACTTACCTTTCGCTGTTGCAGCTGTTCGTGAAACACCTGTCATATGTAAAAAAGTACGTCAATTGCTTTGCTGAATCCTACCAAGCTTGTTTCGATGTTGGCAGAGGCACACTTCTGCTTTTGCAGGAATATTATGTAAGTAAAGAACTTTCTTTTCGTTGCTTCAGTCTTATTTTTTCGGATAACACTTTGTATTTCCTATCCCATATTTCCATATAAAAATGTTTCTTTATATGTATTTTACCTACCTTTAAAGTCTGGCCATTGAAAGAGAAATCCTATATAGTTAACCGCTTCCCATAAAATGACGAGTATAGCTCGTTATTGATTTTTCATGCCATATAGCACAATGACGAGCTATCTATACTCGTCATTGTGCTATAGGGCATGACAAGCTATATTCGTCATGCGACTAAAGTTGCTGTTGAATATAATAATTAATTTAAAATTTCTAGTGTATTAAATGCGGACGCACTTTTATTACTTATGTTGATATCATAGATCACTATCATATATCGTTTGATTGTCTTGATACAAGTTACGGCTAAACTATTAGTAATCATTCTGATAAATTCGTTCAATCATTCAAATAAACATTTAGCCTGAACATCCTACTTACTAAATGCTAAACATGCAGTGAAATAAACACCTTAATGAATAAGAGTAATGTAAATCAAGAAAATCAAAGTGATTCAGAAAAATCAGAAAAAAAGCATACATTTAACTGATACTGATATTGAAACTAATGATAGTGAAATATTACCAATAAGACGAAAACGGGCATTGTGACTAATAAGTGAATTTTGTGAATATTCTTTAGACGTAGAAACATTATGTGCCAAAAATTATTTTTTTAAATAATAATAAAACTAGAGTGCCTAGAGTAAACGCGAAAACTAGAGGCTAATCCGAAATCACTAGAGATTTTTGAAGAAATGTTGAATGTGAACTTACAAATTACAATAATATAATTTACATTCATACCCATAATATAATTTTAATTAATAATTATAAATTAATTAGAATTATAAAATAAACTAAGTTTTCTTAAATAAAAATTAAATAGCTATTGCACCCATAACTTTTGCTTTCTTTTCTACTGGAAGGGGTTAAGCAATTTTAAACATAATTGATTTTTTGTTCTGTAAAATTTAGAATACAATATAATATTTTTAGAAGATTATTCCTTAGTAATCGTTCTTCTTTACTTCTATTCATTTCAATGCAAAAGATTTTTGCCTTGAATATATATTTTATAGTACAGCACCTACATACATCACTACACACATCAATTTCTCCTTTTAGAACTCAAATAAAAAATGGTTACATCCATTTTTTTTTGTACAAGAGAGATATAATTAATGGGCAATATTAAATGACTAAAGAACTACGAAAACAGTAAATAATAATCGAATAATTTATATATCTATCGGAAAATCTATGACTAAGAAAATTATTTATTTACTGTCTTTTTCGCACTATGAAAACTCAATTTACCATTGCTGATAGTATCATCTGGGCGATTTATTATTCCTTGTAATCACTGCTTTTGGTTTCATAATTTTTTTTTAAATAAAAAAAGTCTGCTGGCGAATCAAATTTTTTACATATCAGGTTTCATAAAAAAATTCTCAATATATAATTTTAAATAGAATCTGCATAAATATAATTTTAAGTAGAATCTGAAATTCAATCAGAAAGGCAACAAAATAATGGAATTTTGTCCAAATAAAAATATAAATTGGCTATTTTCTATCACAATCTCCTTAAAATGAATTAAGAATAGAAATTTCATTATTACAATTATTTTAATTTCTAAATATTATGATGAAATATAAAATACCGCATAATCATATAAAGCATCACATCACACCAAGAATTTCATTTTACTGTTATGTTACTGCACTGTTTACCGCATTTGGTAGCCAATTACCGAGATTAATGTTTTTAAAAATTTTACTAATATGTATTATGCATAATTTTCCTTTCTCGGTTACCACAGCAAAATATTTTTAAACTTCAAATTTTAATAGATATGCAATTTGTACTATTTTAGAAGATTTTTATCGTTGTTTTCACGCTTCAGATTTGCATCATTACGTTACGCTCTTCTCTAATTTTCTGTCATCCCATCTAAAATATGTGCTCTTAAACGCAAAAATATTAAACTTCAACTAATATAATAATTTTCTTGCCATGATTAAGCATGTTATTAAGGTATCCGTCTACGTTCAAAGGGAAATATTCGAAAAAATTCATTTTTTAAAAACCATTTAAAACTATGATTTTTAGATGTATTGTCAATTATAATACAAAATTTTATGAATACAACAAAATTATTTGAAAATATAATAAATTTTGAGAAATAGTAAAATTAATAGCAAACTTTAATAAAATTTAACCAAATCTACATAAAATTGTTAAGCAGCAAATCCTAATTTTCTTTGTACACAAGTTATAAAATATAATGGCGAATAAAATAAATCAAAATGCAAGAAAGAGTTTGAGGTTCAAAGAAGTTATGGCTAAAAATATACACATATATGCATTTTTTCCATAAATTCAGAACTTAATTTTTCTATAAACACCTCTAAATGAAAAAGTATTTCACCAACAATCAAAATTTTGGTTCATTTTATTGCCCGTATTATTTAAAATACACGCTGAAATTCTTACGTAAATACCTCTATTAGTTTTTAAGATGTCATGCTAACGGTGAAGAATTTTTATGAAAATTAAAATTGAAGTGAAAGACAAAATTTTGCTGAAAAATATGTGTTGCTTAAAATTCCACTGAATGGTAGGTTATATCTTCCTTTTCTTAGAAAAAATAAACTGTTTGAAAAGAGGTAAGACTGAACTACAAGAAATAACAATTTTTTAAATATTCGCCAATGTGGATGATAACCAGTGTTTCCAACGTAGTCGGATACCATAAGAAAATATTACATGATTAAACGTACTGATTCAGCACCGAAAAGCAGACAGAATGTTTCATACATTAAGTATAATATCTTGGAAGATTATTCAATAAAAATTTCTCTGATTCTAATAAAAATTCAGAGTACGACAATAAAAAAAATAATGTCCACCTAAAAATATTACAATATATTTTTATACATTCAATTACAATACAGAAAAGACAGCAACTATGTTTAAAAATGGGCACTCTATTTTAAAATTATCATCACTGGTTATTTTTGAAATTTTTTATTGTAAATAAAAAAAATCCTCAAAAATACTATTAAAAAGTTACTTTACTCTGAAAATTATTTAAGAAACCTCTACCATCAATAATGTAAGCTGAATTTAGAATGAGATAGTTTTGCAGTAATAATGAAAAGAATTAACATTTTATTAAAGAATGAAAAAATTTTGCAAAATAAAATTAAATATATTCTAAAAGAATAACAAAAAATAAGCAAAAATTGTAATGCCATTGGCTAATATCATTGGTAGATAAGGTTTAAGGTATCATAGGTAGGTAAGGTTTACTGGCACAAGAGCCATTTGTGGCCATATGGTTTCGGCCATATGGTTCATATGATTTAAATTAAGACTACATTAATATGGCTAATATCATTGATAATATATATGTTTGAATTTTAAAGTGATGTAGAATTCGTTTTCTATGGAGGATATTTATACAGTTTTAGAACCATTTCAAGACTGCTAATCACAGTTTTAATATTAAAAACTTTATTGTTCGATCTGATATCTCTTTTTCTAATAAACATTTATTAAAATTCCATTTGATAAATCTCCATCGAGATTTTCTTAGTAGAAGTAATGCCCTTAAGATTTTTCTTCCTCTTTCACTACTCTCTAGAGTTCATTAGTCATGATTAGTGTGAAATTATGTATTTGAGAAACATAGTACAGCTTATTTCACTACGCTTTGGAAATAAGCTGTACTAAGCATTTTTTTTTTTAAAAAGTGTTGGTGGTGGTTGATTGGTGTAATGCCACTTGGTCATACCAAGCCCGAATGAGCGGAGCTTTTTCGAATTAAGGCAGAAGTGTGCACCTTTCGTTGTTAATGAGAACTGTTAAGGTGAAAGTACGACTTTGCTGGAATACGCACGACACAACTCTTTTTAGGGGGCGGTCGAACTCATTCATACACTCATTCATCCATTTCAAAGTCAGAATTTAGATCCAAATCAGAGATCGACTCATCCCTGATTTAGTACCCCAAGAGGTATAATTTTTTATAGGAACTTGGAGAACTTTGCAGACACGACATATTTAATGTGCCCCAACTGCCATTAGCCAACACGGCGTTCTTTGGCCGAGACGAGGACAGAACTCGACACCTTTCGGTTACGAGACTGACGCTGTACCAACCAGGCTACCGCGGCATCGAAATCGTTTTAAAAACCTCTGTGTTTTCATCAGCTGTGTTCTTAAAATGTCAAGACTACTCATAATTTTCAACTGTAGAAATTCTAATAAAAATTTCAGAAAAAAAAAACCTCTCCGATTTGCAAATTTTCCCTTTCTGAATTATTTATGAGACAAATCTGATATTCTCTAGGTCTAGCGATCTCTTCTGTAAAGTGTACAGACAAAAGCTCTTCATTATTATTAGTATAGATAAGAACAGTTAAAGTAAAAAAGAGCTTTAATAATGATTACGTTTATCAATTATTTATCAATATTTTATGAATTTGGAAATTTATCTTAACTTTTAAGCATAATAATACATTTAAATGCTCGTGAAATCTTATAAAAAATAGTTATTATTAGCATGCCAATTATAAGATAAAAGTCGATATTACTTAAATTATTAGCGGTCACTTGAATGTGCTATAGATGTTTTACTGTATTTCCATGCATTAAAATTATGTATGTTTTTTAGAATAAAAGCTAATTGATTTGATTTTCAGTTAATAAAATATGAAATAAATCTTAAATATTTAATTGTTGTTTTTTTTTTAAAAAAAATATTACATTTTTAATAACAGCATTAAATGAGTTTGACAATCAACTTATTCACTGGATTTGCGAATTAAAAAAAACATAAAATATATTATGTAAACATTTTCAGCAAAATATTTTTGACTCAAAATTTATGAGATATAATATTCATATTGCTGTAAAAAAACCTTTATACCGTTGTGTTTATTATTAGGCATTATCTAATTTTTTATGGTAATGGTGGTTCTAATGCCACTTGGTCATGCCAAGCACGAATGAGCATAACTCTTTCGAATTAAAGCAGAAGTGTGCGCCTTTCGTTGTTAACGAGCACCATTGAGGTGAAAGCACGACTTTGCTCGAACACACACGACACAACCATTTTTAGGGGGCGGTCGAACTCATTCATCCATCCGCAAGTCAGAATTTAGATCCAAATCAAAGTCCGGGGCATTCCTGATTCAGTACTCCCAGAGGTATAATTTGTTTCGGCAACTTGGAGGACACTGCAGTCACACATATTTAACGTGCCCCAACTGCCATTAGCCAACACGGCGGTCTTTGGCCGACAGAACAGGACAGAACCCACGACCTTTCGGTTACGAGACTGACGCTCTACCAACCAGGCTACCGCGGCCTTCATTTTTTTATACATATTTTTATACGTTCATCAAAGAAAAGAGAAGTAACATTTAAAAAATATTTCATTATTGCTTGATTATGATTTTAAATCTTCATTGTAATTACAATAAAAATGTTAATAGATTTTATTAAAGCATATTTTACACAGAAAGCTGTTAAATTTGGAAAGAAAAAAAGTCCTCATATCTTGAACATCAACAATGAATAAAAGACAGGATGAAATATTAGCACGAACGATGAAAATTATTTGAGTTTCGCTTTAACAATAAAATATATCGTTGTAAACTAAGCTTAGATTATTTTTTAATAAATGAAATAAAATTTTAAAAAAATTATATCTTTTAAAACATTAACTTGAAGTGCAAAAGGTTATGTACAATTTATTTTTGTGCTGTTATATTTCTGGAAATTATAATAGAGAAACTACACAATTTAATTTAATTTTTAACTAATTCCATTTA